>BMAU01020026.1:480000-710000 GCA_019973935.1 Trichonephila clavipes | reverse complement strand
TTATTTGTTTTGGGTTATTGTTTGTACGAAAATTTGACAACGTATGCTTCGTAGTGTCTACTTTTAAGGGTCAAAGGTGAGATTTAAATTTGTGTAGGGGCTGAGGACCTCAAGAAGACCTAAGGCGTCTATAATTAAGGTGTTGGTGTTTTTTTTTCTTTTCGGAAAGCTATTATTGTTTGTTATCCTTTGACACGTAGGTAAATAATTCTTATTAGAAATGTTCTAGAGCCGGGGTAAGCATTACGTCGATCGCGATCGACCGGTGGACTTCCATGGTAATTTAGGGTGACCGCCAGAAGATTTTAGCAGGTAGTAATCATATACGGAAAATTCAAGATTGGTTGACAGTACGCAGACTATAAGTCTTCTACTGACTATAACAACGAAAACTAACTTTAGACAAAAATGTTTTATTTATTAATGTATTTTAAATTGTTTCATAATAAATGCATCATTTGATTGTATTATTTTTGTGGCTATTATTATTATGTTTGTATCTTACGTTTTGGTTTAAGGTATCCAGATACGTTCGGAAGCGTGATTTTAAAAAAGTGCAAAAATGGATAATTTTCATGATATTTAGAGTCACTCAGATTAGAAAACATACATAAAATTGTTTTAAGGAGATTTTGACAAAATAAAATTTATTTAAACATAATATTTTGGCAAAAATTAACTTAGAATACTTTTTTCCAAATGTTCTCCTTTTGTGAAAAATGGTTCTATTATAATAATATTTTGCCTGTATATAGCTTAGACCTCTCTACAGAGGATCAACTAGAATTTTTGAATAATTCACATTATTTTCAGAGTTACCACCCATTGAAATAATTATTGGCGTTTTTTCCCTTAAAATTGCTCCTCTCTGTTTTCGTATAATGTGAATAAACCCACTTCTAAGTTATACATTTCAAAAATTCTAGTTTAGCCTCTGTAGAGAGGTCTGAGCTATATACAGGCAGAATATTATTATAATAGAAGCATTTTTCACAAAAGGAGAACATTTGGAAAAAAGATTATTCTAAGTTAATTTTTTGCCAAAATATTATATTTAAATTAATTGTTTTTGTCAAAATGCCCTTAAAACAATTTTATGCATATATTCGAAGCTAAGTGACACAAAATATTATGAAAATTATCCATTTATGCGCTTAGCAAAATCACGGTTCCAAACGTAGTCGGATACCTTAAACACGGTTTTAAAAGAATTGTTACTAAAGGCAAGTGAATATTCCATATTTATTATTAAGTTATAACAATAACATTTTCCTTACCTCACCACACCTACGACATTGGGCCGTGGCACGCACAAGATTTTTTATAGGGGGCTGGAGGGATCGAAGGTCTACCATTCTCGTATCATACCCCGATACGTAGCCAAATATATTTTTTTGATTTTGTCGATTGTAAGGAACAAAAAACAGCAAAAAATAATTTACTGAATAAATATAATTAACATTAATTAATAAAAAAATACTAATAACAAATACTTAGTTAAATTTTATGTTCTTTTTACATGGGATTATAATCAATCGGAAAAAAAAATCAATGGCTATGAGGGAAGGTCCGGACCTGTGGAACCCTCCACCCTTGAGTGCGACACTGACACAGGGTGGACCGAAACACCTTGAAAAAATTAGAAATAGCCCGTACCCTGGAAAATTCTGCCCACCCCATGTTTTAGAATCCTTTCTTAAAAGTTATTTCCAATACTTTCAGTGGTCACGAGCTCGGGGCTGGCTTTTCATGAGCTCGAGTCTTAGTGCAGAGACGGTTTAAGCTCATTTCGGGCCTAGGGTGCCGAAGATCTAAGGGCCCTCTTGGAATTCTCGGATCCAAGTAGAGGCCCTTGAATCCGGTTACGTCCAGATTATCTGGGCCCTTCCGGTCCCCGTGCCCCAGAGCGTGCACCCCAAGCCCTCAATGGATAAACTTGCACTGCCTAAGCGCTACTGAAGACACGCCCAGTTGAGGAGCTGATGCATGTTAAATCTACTGTTGCTCACAGTTCTCCTGTTGGCGTGTGTCGTTGTTTGGAGAGGAAAGAGCCAACTGAAATGTCGTCCTCGTCACTTGACAATGATTCAAAATTATGAGGTCCATCACCAATAGCCCTCGTGTTGTTTTAATGTGAAGTTAATAAACACTCTTTCTCTCTCCCCAAACACTTTCACGGTTTTTACAGGATTGTTATCAATAATTCTAGAGACAAGATGCTGTAGGACCCCGATTTAACGAATTTATCAGGACCAAACATTTTATTCGTTAATTCGAGGCTATTCGTAACATCGGGGTAAAAAAAAATGCAAATTTTTTACACTTACCTTTAGGAAATTCTATAATAAGCAACTGCAGAAAAAATATTTATAGTTAGAAACTACACATTTTTTATACAGCTGCTAAAAATACCATAAGCGAATTTCTTGTCCTATTCAAAACTCCCGTAATAGGTTTCACTCATGACTCATATGCACCTGTAGAGTCTAATGGGCTACATCGTTTCCCGTCTAAGTTTTCTGCTCACAAGAAGATTTTTTTTCTGTTTCGGACGAAAAAAATATGTCATTTGAAAAGAAAGCCAATTTTTTCTAATACAATTTAATAAAAAAAGTTTTTTTTTCGGCTGTTAAAGTAATTCGTTGATTCCTCATTTATATATTATTCGTTACATATGGAGTTTTGCCTTCCTATCAATAAGGGGGAAAGAAAAACTGATTGAATAGGGATTAGGTAAAGAGGGGTCCGACTGTAGTTTGAAAAATTTATTTTAAAGTTAAACAAATAACATTTTTAACACAAAATTATCCATACAAGCAGGAAAGCCTTAAAATGCTAGGAAATGATGAGAAATGTTTCAAAACTAAAAGGAAAAATTCTGTGATACATTTTAACTTGACGAAAAAAGAAGAGAGAGTTCCACGTAAAATAATAACACATACTTTCTAAATTTATTTCGCAAAAGAAATACTTTGGAAGTTGAAAAATGATGCGACGGAACAGAGTTAAATTGCTTCTCGGAAGTCAAAACAACTATTGATTTACAGATGAAAAAAGTTATGATAAAACGTGTTTAGCGAGTCACGTATAGTAGTTCGGGCAAAGTCAAATATACACAAAGGTGCAAATATTTTATTAGGGAATGTGTTATGGCCGAACTCTTCTCTGTCTGGATACCATATAAGAAAAACTATAAAATTTTATGTGTTTTTGATCATAAATTCAGATGAATTCTTAACCTTAAATTCTAGTTTCCTAGAGAATAAAATATAGGCAAGAAAAATTCATGAGTAACTGATGTTACACAAGATTATTTCGCATTCGATAGATTAGAATATAGCTTATTAAAATAAGTAGCTTATACTCGTTAAACATAAAAAAATCCTAAGTAATATAAAATAATTTTTTTTTTTAAAATCAATTCCTACTTCGTTAGAAAAACTTACTGGCACCATCTGTTGCAGATAAATATAACTACATAAAAAATAACGCAGAATGAATTTAAAGTTAAAAAGTAAAATTTATAATTAATGAATTACTATTCGAGAAAATATGTATTAACATCAAGTGTTATTCACTACAAGTTTAAAAAATGTATTTGAACTTGAATGGACGAATAAAAAGGATTTGATTAAAGTTTGAAAATTTGTGAGCAAGATATATTTATAAATATATAAATATAGGGAGAAAATGAAGTAATAGTAGGAATTGAAAAAAAAATTAACATTAGTATATTCATTAAAATAATAATTGAAAGAACTTTAGAAGAGACATTTTAACTAGAATTTATATATTAACTCTAGTCTTGACTGTGAGTCTTTATGACTGGACTTTAATTAGATTTATTTTAGCATTTTTGAATTATTTTCCGCTTTGGCCCTGTTTTAATAGCGTAAAATCTTTTTCATCTTATCAATGGGTGAAGTGAGTGAGCTTAGTGTGTGTGAAATTTTAATTAAATTAATATGATACAAAACAAAATACGAATGACAAGGACTGACTTTTTGAGCCAAAATCAGATTTTTGTATGCTGTTCTAGAAGTAATGTATATTTATAAAAACGAATTATGATTAAAAACTTAGTCGAATTGAATTTTTTTTTGTCAAATGTTGTTTCAGCTTGAGAATTTATTATTATAATTTAGTTGCTTCTAAAGTTCAAAGTATGTTTCATTAATTCATTATACAGTGGCACCTCGCGTAACGAGTGATTTGCATAATTTGTGTAACAGCGAAACAAATTATAAAAAAAAATAACCTGCTTAGCAAACAGCATTTCGAATAATGAGTAAAAATGCTTGTCTAGTATATGCCAACGAAACCTCTTTTTTTTTTCCTATGAGAAGTAATGATAATTATTCACAGATAAGGCATAAGCTACTTTGGTACGTACATAAACTAAATCGTTTGAGCGCCAGCTCGAGAACACTTATGCTCAGAAGGGGCCTTCGGAACCAAAGAACCCTGAAGCTGTGGCAGAGGCGTGGCAAATGAAAGTAAAGCAAACAGGGAACGGGAGGATATGGCGCCCGTTTCATTGACTTTTACCCTGTTGAGCTGGAAATTAACAAGACAGTCTGAAACTAAAATGAAAAAAAGAAAAAGATCATGGAAGAAGTGAAATTTACAAGGATTGCGTGACAATCAAAAGAAGGTAATATGAAGTTATGTTTATAAAAGCACACTAGGGTTACCAAGAGAACACATACTTTTGTTCACAAGTTTCTTCATAGGAAGAAGATTTGACTCGGATTGCATTGCCGAACGCGATTTTGAGAGACTCTAAAATGTACTTGTGGGGTTTATAGGCACGAGGTTGTGTCTCTGCCAAAGCCAAGGGACTGGAGGGGGACAACAGTGATATCAATATGTTTGTGAAAAACATAACCAAGAGCTGACCACTGATGGGATTATGGATAGTAATTTTGTTCCAAAGCAAGAAGTTGTGAAGAAGAGTTTGTCTGAGGAGCACGGACAACACAGCCCCACAAATTTCTGACGCAATATGCTGGAAGAATGGAAAGCATTTGGGTCGCACATTAAAATAAGTCACTGGTTAAGTGCGTTACAAATTTATGTATAATAACTTGTCTCGTTTTCAACAAATTCAGAAAAATTGGCAAAAACAAATAATTATAATGAAATAACAATAATTAGGTATGTATATATATAATGTAATTAGGTATGTATATATATATAATGTAATTAGGTATGTATATATATAATGTAATTAGGTATGTATATATATAATGTAATTAGGTATGTATATATACTAATTAATTCGATTTTATTATTTAAAGTTTTTCCTCCTTGAAAAT
Source organism: Trichonephila clavipes (assembly GCA_019973935.1). Classification (NCBI taxonomy): domain Eukaryota; kingdom Metazoa; phylum Arthropoda; class Arachnida; order Araneae; family Nephilidae; genus Trichonephila; species Trichonephila clavipes. The sequence goes on along the minus strand of BMAU01020026.1, from coordinate 704,682 downwards.
CAAATTTCTGTTCCTGGTAAGTTGAGAACTTAGAGCCTCAACAGATTAGCGTGAGTCTTTAGAAACACCAAGACTTGAACCCACGATTCGACTTCAACAACACCGGCCACGAATTCGTGACTATGATCAATCTGCTATATCTTCCATATTATCAGGGTCGAAACGAAGAATATTAGGGTTCCTCTGCAAAGTCGGGCTTTAGGTTCCCTAGAATCCGCACCCCCGGTTGAGGGGGTGTACATTACGCCACTGATTCTTATTCGGTTGAAGGATTAAGAAAATGAATTTTTTTTTGTCCATCTCTCCTCCTTCGGTAAAGGTTGTTGCCCGAACAGCGAAATGATTTATGGCCAGTCTAATCAACCCCAGTGTTAATGATTCGATTCAGATGCTGTGGGAAGTCTGGTCAATGAAGCAACTCTTCCTTCTTTTTTGCTGGTTAAAATTGTGTTTAGAATATGCGTTAGAAAATCAAGAGTTCCTTGAACTAAGTCAGTGAATCATTCTCAATCTTCCTTTTGTTTTCAATTTCAAAATTTGGTGCTACGCTAGCAATAAAATAAGTTTAAAAGAATTTTACTTATTAATAATAGAATAATTTATGATAATAATTTCCATTGTTAAATAAAGTAATAAGTAAGACAAAGACAACAAACTCTTTGTTGAGTATTTAATTATAAATTTGTTATAAGAATACATTTAAGGCGAAATTTGAGCTTGATGATTTTTTAATAATTTTATTTAATTGTAAAAATGATAATACCACTCTCATTTCATCATCTACATTTAAAAGCCTGGAATTCTTTTTTTATTTTTATGTTTGTTAAAGCTGAAAATCTGAATTCACACAAATAAGATGTAGAAAATTGTAGCAATATTTTTAAAACTTTTTCAGCTACTATGGGATGATCACCTCTAATTTCATGTATTGAGTGATTCTTTCGAATGTTTTGAAGTTAAATCTCGATTATATAATACAGAGCGAATTTAATATTCTTTTCCTCTTCATTCAAAGTTAATCCATATACAGATGCATCCGTTATCACAAAAGAATTACGAACCCAATTAAATATTTTTTTGTATTTAAATTTAGGAAGTATTGAATATATATATATATATATATATATATATATATATATATATATATATATATATATATATATAGCTCTCTCCTCTAGTGTGTAGTCAAGTAACAATTTTATTAATGGTTTGTTTCTACAAAACGACAGTATAATTTCATTCCGGATTTTTTTTTCTCAAAGTATTATTATAATTTTTAAAAAAATTGGCGGCACACAAAAATGCCAATGCACATTGGCTGAGAATCACTGAACTAATTAAACAATTAATTATTTGCGATTTTATACTGTTCAAGTGTTTAGTTAGTAAGTTGGTTAATTCATCTCATTTCACTGATAATGAATATATTTTGAAATTTCAATATTTAGATTGAAAGATTGCAGCGGAAAAGTGGTTTGTTCTAAGAAATATGTATGAAAATGCCATAACTGTTAGAAAAAAATCCTTTATAAAATGCAATTCGTTATATTGGCCTAAGAAAAGTGTGTGAGTGTTCTTAGGTTTTATAACACATATTTCGATAGGTTCGACGGGATTAAAATTTTTTTAGCCGTTTTTAATTTTTTCCCCTTAAATTATAGTCTACAAATTTAAAGCCTATTTCGCATGAAGTTTTGTCTATTATAAACATATTTCATAAAAGAGTATGTTTGTGTATGAAACATCCATAACAAATTAAAATTATTTTTTTAATTTTACTTACACGATTTTCAATGAGAGGGGAAAACACGTTAATTTATCACGTTGCTATTAAACTCTCGCGAAGGAAACATTCTGAATATTTCAGTTTCGCATTAAAGAAGTATCTGTACTCATTAAAAGTTGTAAAAACTCTTTAAAATATACTTATATACTGGTATGCAAAAATTAAAGATACGACGGTTTTTTAAATGTAGCGTCTATCCAAAAAAGTTTCAAATCAATACATGTAATACCAAAATATTTTATAAGGTATGAGAACATGGAAAAAGTTAACATAACTGAAGAAAATTCAAAAAAAAAAAAAAAGAACGGGATCGAAAAATTAGCAATGAGCACAATTGGACAGAAGTGCGAAACATTTTCACGTAACAGATGGCCGGCAAGTAAAATCAAGCCTTTAGTATGGGATATGATTAGCCCTAACTAATGAGCAGGATTTACATCTTCTGTAAATGCCGAGTACAAAACTGTCAACGAGTTGTTGAGGCGTTGCTGTCCTTTCTCTCTTAAGAGTCAATCGTTGCTGTTGGCTGGTGATGTGCTGCCAAACATCTCCCTCGAATTTTCCAAAGGTGTTAAATTGGATTTAGATTGGAGACCAACCAGTTCAGGCGTTTAATACCTTCATTCTTCAACAGCTTTTCGGTAGGCATTGTATGTTTATATGTAGTGTCGCAGTAGCGCACACAAAATTTTTCAAATGGGGGGTCCAGGGTCGACAGTCCACTATTTTGATATCATGCTCCAATACGTCACCCAACATATTCTTTTGATTTTATTGATTTTCGCGAACAAAAGCAATACAAAATTAATTATTGAATAGATAATTAACATTAATTAATAAAATTAATTGTTAATAACAAATACATAATTAAATTTTACGTAATATATACATAGGATTATAACCACTTGAAAAAAAATCAAGGGCTTTGGGGGGTGTCCGCACCCCTAGAACACCCCCTTGTGTGCGCCACTGTAGTGTCATCATTCATAAAGAGAAACTGATGACACACACACACAGCTGATCTAAAAAGTAGCTCGTTAGGTAGAAGAACAGTAGCGACATATAAAGTGACAGAACCTCTATGGAAGCTGTAAAATCATTACGGTTACCAATCATGATATCTCCCCAAACAAGAAAGTTTCCACCAAACCGGTCTCTTTCGAATGATGTTGAAGGAGTTATTGCATGTGTTTACCTTATTTTGAAGATGTATGTGTGTCCAGAATCATTAGTCAAACTAAATCTATATTCCTCACTGAAAAGTACTCGACCTCATTGCTGATTTGTCCAATTCATGTGTTTATGACACCGCATAAAACGTCCCACCCGATGAGAAGACGTTAATGATATTAGTTGTCGGATAAACTGACCACTATAGTGCAGCCTTCTAGCTTCAGCAAAACGTTATATCGGTCATCCAGTGTTTTACTGCATGCATCTTTCGATTTCTTCCGCTCTCAGCATCTGTCTCTTCTCACCTATTGGACAATACTTGGGTCATTTGCTACCATTTTTGTTCGTGGACAACACTGCCGAATCCTCTCAAAGCTGTTTCTGTAGTCTGAAATGTTCTCCAAACTTAAGAGCCGATGCTACGAGTGATTTCAGACTCCGCAGACACACTCTTGTCCAGTGGTCGTAAAACTTATGAAGCTTCTGAGCAACCATGTACAATTTTTAAAACCTACTGTTAGCTACCACAACCAAAAGAAGAACATGACACTTTCTTTTAAATCCTACACTTTTTGATTGTCTATAAACTTACATTTCTAGTAAGCATGAAATAAATTTTCAGTAAATGTATATAACCAAAAGAAATGGAAATTGAATTGTATAAAGGAAAAGAAATAGAAGAATATTTAGGAAAAAATAATAAATGTAATATAATAGATTTTTTTTATCAGATTTATTAACTGTAATGAGAAGGACGGAACTCTTTTTTATCAATAAGTTTTTTTTAGTGTTGGGGGAGGAGGTTGTGGCTACCATTCAAATACAGTTGAACAAGTGTTTATCAGTGAGTCTGTTTCTGTATTTATTTTTAATAACTTTAGCGTGATAATGTGATTGACCGAAAATATTATTGCGAGCTACTAGTAGCTCACGATTATATAATGGTTTGGTGATCACTGTTCTAGTCACATTTTGTCATTCAGAAGACATCTGCAGGATTGCTAGTGCAAACATTACATTAAGACAGCAACTCTAAGTCATTGAAACCGATATACACTGTCCAGTGGTATAACACAAAGCAGTAGGGCCCCTCCGCAAAGTCAGGTTTTACCTTTAATATTTTATAAATTGATTAAATATGTACTTGGCGTCAGTCAGGCTTTGGACCCTCTAGAATCCTGCCCCCCCACCCGTGATGCGGGTTTGCGGGGTGTACGTAACACCACTGCATATTACTCATTGTGATATTTATAGCGAAGATACTGTCAGAATTAATCGTAATTCCTGTCATTTATCCCGAAAATAGGATTTAATAGGAAAATGAAAACAAGATATATTTTTTCAAGATACTCGTTTTACAATACCCCAAAATAAGCACCATTTACTATTATTAGACAGACGAATGTATTTAATACTTTAATTAAACATAAATTGGGCGTATCGTGTCATAATATAATATTTGGAATGTGTAGTGAAATTTAGATTACAATAATCAAATATAATTAATTCATTAAAAGTATATGAAGAAATGTATATTATTGTCATAAAAAATAAGACATCTTTTGAAAATAAGCTTTTATATGTTTTTTGGAACAGGAAGCCAGATAATAGTAAAAAATAAATCCTATACTTGAAAAATCTCTTTCCGAGCCTGAGAAAGAATACTGCTATGAATACGAGGGAAATGAAGTTCTTTTCCAAGAATAACTCATAAATTTATGGGCTTTTAAGTATTTTTTTAGTATTTCCCACGAACTTTCTTTCAACGAAAGGCTACATATTTTCTTTAAGTTTTCACCCTTACCTCAAGGTCACGATACCTGACCTATGGAATATAACTTTCACCATAGCCTGGATCTGAATTACCAAATAGTTTATATACGAGAACTTTGGTGAACAAATTCATTGTAACTTTGAGGGAAGTAACCGTATATGCAGAGCCAAAACATGGAATACTTAGTAATATAAATGCAGAATGTACGTGTATAATCATGTATTGCATTTTTTAAATGAAGATCTATATTGAATTGCAGAAAACATTATATTAATGAAGCATCTTTCTATACTTAATAGTGATAATTAACATAATGATACACTGAATTATAGGGGTATAAAGCACACAATATAACAATACAAATTTTAATTAAAAGAATCAAGCAAAACACACACACCTTTTTATTTAGAAATTTCGAACGGGAAGAGTTTCCGTACATATATATATAGAATGTAACGAAGCATAACCCAAAGGTGTAATAATATATAATCGTAAGATTTTATATATTATGCATATTTCATGTTTTCAAAATTTTACAGAAACTCTTACGTAAAGTATTTCTCTTTAACGTTAAATATATTTCCCTATATTTAATACATTTATAGGAATACATTTGATTCTATTTGTTGAATTATTATCAATATAATGTTGCTTTGTTTTTATTTTATTGACTGGTTCTCTCTCTCTCTTCTTTTCTGCTTCGGGCTGATATCTGAAAATTATTCTGAGGATTTTTTTGCGATATATCTCGAAATTACAATCCAGAAACGAGGACAAAAATATTGAGATAGTCCCTTACTCACAAAACTTACACATCTGTCCACGTAAGGACATTAATGTTTGCATTATTTGACGCAATAATTTGTTTTTGTGATATCGAAATGCGAACTTGTGACTCTCTCACCTTTACGTCATCTCTCCCCCGACTATCACGACTTTTTCCGAACAAAATTATTTTTTAGAAAAAAGTATGTATTGACTGTAATCTTTTCACAAAAAAGTATTGAATATTTTGTGTTTTCAAAAACACGAAATCGTCATTTATTTCAAAAACTCATCTCGTACAGAAGTATTTTATTTCTTGGTTCTTCTTCTCAGCTTAGAAGAGCTTATTTTTAGGAAATGGGGATAGTAAATTAAAAACAATGATGATAACAACGGACAGTTGTCCTAGTTAACTCTTTATTTAAGTATTAGCTGTTTACCACTTTAAAGATTTATTTTATGTTTAAATTAATATTATTAAACTTAAATTAATATTATTAAACTTAAATTAATTCTCATATTTAAATACCTTATTGCGTCGTCCTCTTTTCATAATATATATTTCATTTAAATTTTAATTAACTGTGGAGTACTGACCGACCTATTGATCTTGTTGATAAATCAAATTAGTTTAAAACTCATTAATAATCGTCTATATTATTATAAAGCAGTGTTTCTCAAATTGGGACACGGGTAACCCTTAGAGTGTAAGGAGAATATGTAAGGAAAACGCTGGTAGCTCTGAAAAACTTATTTTTGAAGAAGAGGTGCGAAAAAAAAAAATGCTTTTGTTACAAAGTTTTTCTTAAAAAACAATATCCCTCACAATTGCTTGAATAATTTTCAAAAATTCATTTGTATAGATACGATGGCTACAACAGTATTAAATTTCGTAATTTAAAAGCTGCTACCATTCTATTATAAATCCTGAAAAAAGAACATAAAAAAAACTTAAAATGAGTGATTTACTTGTTCGCGAGCTCCTAAATTAGCGGCATATACCCCTCTGACCACGAACTTATAAAGAAATTAATTCTTAACCAAGTTCCTTTCCTCCCTCCCTCCAAATAAAAATAGAATTTAACTTAATAAAAAAACGTATATTGATTCAAATATTTCAAGTATAACCTTATATTTACTTTCCTACGAAATGAAAGATTAAAAACGGCAAGACAGATTGATTGTTCTTATTTATTTTTATTAACGTACGTGAGTGAACTGTTAGCGAAGAGCCTTGCAATTTAGAGCCACAGTCAAGTGACACCTGAACTGATCTCACTTTCCAAACTTCCACACCGTGCTAATGTAAGGAATTTGAGCCTCGGCGGTTTTAACGAGCATCTATCTCTCTACTCGAGGGGTACATTGAACGAAAGTTAAAGATAGATATTTGTTATAGAGGGTTCAAGCCAATGGCGAAACGGAGAATGCTAGGGCCCCCTGCAAAGTCAGGTTTGGGGCCCCAAGCTGGATCTTACAAAGGACTGCAAAACCATAAGATAACATAGGTTTTAGGCCCCCTAGAATCCTGGGCCTCCCGCGAGGGGGGGGGGTCTGCTGGAGTGTACGCTACGCCACTGATTCAAGAAATATAGCAAAATAGTTTGTAAACAATAATTATCCAATTTAATGGGCATTCGCAGACATTCAGAGGCTCTCTAATGCTATTGAATTCGTGGTTTCTATAATTTAGAGATTTTTCTTGGAGTAATAAGTTTTTAATGCTCACAAGGAAGAATTTTTGAAAAATTATTTACTATTGATTTTTTTTGGAATACAAAGTTTGTTGTATGTTTATTTTTAATAAAGTTAAATAAATGAATAAATTCTGCATAAAAATCTGGCAATCCTTACTAATATTATAAATGCGAAAGTATGTTTGGATGTTTGTTCCTCTTTCACGCAAAAATAACTGTATTGATTTTAATGAAACTTTACAATGATATAGCTTATACATCAGAATAACACATAGGTTATAATTTGTAATGATATTGTGTGAAGTCTCCAAAATATAACGATAATTATCAAGTAAGTAGGGGAAAATTCTGCCATCTGCAAAAAATCCCCCGACAGGATATATCTATCTTTTATGTGGGGAGCAAAAATTTTCCCATTTTGTTTTGTCTACGCCAGGCGCCAGGAACTGCGAAGGCTTGAACAGGTGGATCGTGAGGCAGTTTACAATTTTAACATAAAATAAATACAAAAGAAAGTAATATTAACGTATTACACTTCTAAATATAAATTATTTACACTATTTTAAGCGTTCATTACACAAAATTTATTACAATGTGTTTCGTTTGTCGAGCAGAGATCAGCTTAAGAAGGTGTTTTCAAAAATCAACCCACAAGAGAGTTACGGGGAGTTATAAATAAAAAAAATCCTTTTCACCAGTTATTAGATCTATAGACATAAAATTTAACAAACATGGTTTCCTTTCTTTTTTTTTTTTTTTTTTTTTTGTTCAGCTGAGATACGCAAAATCTTTTTCTTTTGTTTAATGTGCAATTCACACATAAAATTAACTCATTAAAAACTTCTTTAACCTTCAATCTGTATTGTTAAATTTTTCAATTCACCCGTGCGAAGAACGGGTATACCGGTTAGTTATATAGATATATTGGAAAAAAATGCGGTTAAAAATATATTTTATGTAAAAAAAATGTAGTAACTAAAATTTCTTTAATTATTATGAACGACTTCTGATAAAAGCATTTTATTAATTTGCTCGAAAAACCCACTAAAACTCAAGGGCAGCTTATAAATTCCTTTATTCTTGAATTAGAAGGCTTCTGCGCTAACACCACAGCAAAATTCAAGTGTCAAATTTAAATCTTTCAGGAAGGTGTCCGGATCTCCTGGACACTCCCGTTGGCTATGCAACCATCATGGCCGTAAATATCCTGAAATAAAGGCAGGACTCCCACGTTGCCACCGAATGAGAAGACTCCCGCTGCGCAAAAAAGACGGAACAGTTTAACTAATTATAGAGAAAGAAAAAAACCGTTGGTACAGACTTCAGAGAGCAGTAAAAAAGCATGATTTAAATAATAATTCCGGTTCTTTTTAATGCGCCTGTTTACATTTTACAACACTAGTTTCCAATTACAGACCCAAATTCCTAGACTATATCATCAAGGACAGAAACGTTATGAACTCATCTATCTTCTAGCATACTTTACTGTTTTGACACTTTTCTTAAACATCATTAAAGTTTGCTATAATATGAAAAAAAAAATGATTTTTTTGGTTAAAGTATCTTATTAAAGTTAATCAGGTTTTACATTTCGTGAGTTGTTTTAGATATTAAAAACTCTTTTAAAAAAAGAAAATAAGCTTCAACAGACTAGAAATGCTAGAAATATTTAATGATACTTAAGGTATTGTAATTTTTATAAATGATTTTCTCTGTGATTATAATTTTTATAGTTAATGTGGTTAATAAGAGTTTACCAAGCTTTTCATTATTTCTTCATCTCAAACTAGACAACTTTTAGTTTTTCACTAGTGGTGCTTAGAATAGATTGATTTCGCTGTTGGTTTTTAATTAACTGTGATTAATTATAGACTCAGATTCATTACATCCTCTAAAAAGAGTACGAGGTTCCTAAAATTAAAAAAAATATATATATATATGGTTATATCAGATATTATATGTATCAAAATATAAAGGAAAAGGTAGCTTTCTTTGTATCACTTTTTATGGGTGTTAAAGATTATTCATTGAAACAATAAAAATGACACGCATATATATACTAAAATAATTAACCCCCTGATATGCAAATAAAACAAAATTGGATGTGAACTTCCCCTGGAAATAAGGATTCCCGGTACCGTTGGGAAGGAAAAGGGATCTTGGAATGTAAAAAAAAAGAAACAATAAAACACTTCTTTTTTGCATTATTGTTTTCAAGACAAGATGATTTAAAACACTAATGTCAGATCCTGACTACAATCAAGGACGTCTTAAGACTTTTTGAAACCCTCGACCCAGAGACAACTTAAGAATTTTTGAGATCCTGGGCCCCTACACAAAAGTAGGCCTTACCTGTGATGTTTAAAAGAAGACAGTATATAGCAAGGGTACTCAACCTTTATTCCTGCCGGGCCGCATTCATATGGCAGATATTTCATGAGGGTCGCAACATGAGGATTAATGGGAAAAACATCATAACACCAAGGCAATATTGGAAACTTAAAAAGCGGAGAATTGATCAAAATATATTAAAACTCATTTTTGGCTTTTAATACTGTATTAATCTCTATCAAATACATGTAAAAAGATTTTTCGGTTCCCTTTCATCCATGACCAAGCCTCTAGTTTACATTCTACTATATTACAAAAAAAAAAAAAAAAAAACTTCCATGCCGTTTAAAAATTTGATTTTCTTTTTTGTTTTGACATAGCCTTTCTTATTTTCGTTTCTAATATCAATTTATCAAATGCAGAATGGCAGCAAAGAGGGGTTTCGACTGAATTCCAGAATGAAATTGGTATTATTTGTTTATAATTAAGAATCGGTTTCACCCATAATATGTTCACCACTCCAGTTCAGTTCCCTACTTCGCTGTTTTATGTTATCGCTAACCAGTACGGTTACAAATGGAAAAAAAATCTGGCAATTCGTATCAGTACGACATCGACAGCAAAACTGCTCATTTGATTACTTGATTGATAGAATTTCTGACTAAATTTTTAATACATTGTTCTTAAAATAATTGAATTTTTTAGTGCAATGGGCCATGAGCGGGCCATGGGTTGAGTATCACTGGTATATAGCATGCATTGTCAAATACTCGTACAAACAGTAATTTGAAACAAATAAATGTGCATGAGTCACAATCTCTAACCAAACCAACTAAACCGTTGGCCGTATGTCGACTAAATGATATGAATGATTGTTTATGGTTTTAAGTTTAGGCTTAGACATGGACAACCGTCATCAAATAATAATAGTCTTGCCACTTTTACCAGTTGACAAGCAGCTTGGAATTTCCTGTTTTTCGGATATGTACGGGAATAATATTCGACAATTAAAATCAGTCGGTTAATTATCTTATTAAAGATGAGTGAAGAATAAAATGAGGCCCCCACCGAGGGCGAGGCCCTGGACCCAGTTGTGACTTATGCCTTAAAATGTTCCTGACTATAATATAATTAATATCCCACTTAAGCTACTGGTAATGGATATTGTAATTTTGTGATTCAATATAAATTTAAATTAAGCTATATTCTCAAAAAAAAATATTAATATAGTTTATCTAGCTTGCGACATCATTGAATGATGTTTACAGATATAACTTCATAATTAATTTAAATATTTTTCCATTTTTCTGTTAGTTTTTAATTTCTTCATTCGGCTTTGGAATATTTATATAAATATATTAGTTTTAAAATATTTTAGATGAGTTCATTATCTAAGAGGATTTTCAAACATTTCATTAAGAATATTTCATTGTTATTAAGAAACGTTAATGATTTTCTAGAATATTCTTGAAGCTACAGAGTTTGTTGTATTAATTGTTAAGCCTACTTTTATTTAGGCACATTCATCATCTAATTTAAATATGGATTAGTTTTTATTTAGTAGGAAAATCAGGAAAAGTTCAATCCTAAGTTTTGATTTATAAATAAAATTATGTGCTATTGTAATTCTTTGAAATTGTATAATTGTGCTTCATTTTTTAAAAACATACGCTGAATCAATTTACTAATCTAGGTAGATTCAAAAAAGCAAAATTATTCGGAAAGATAATACTTTGAGTCCCGTTGAATTTGAAAGTTTAAGTGTAACTTTTTTATAATTAAATATTTATGTGCATAAAGTAATGCATTTTAAAGCATATACAGTCGGACCTCTATATAGCGAAGTCGCCAAATCCCGAAAAAAAGTTCTTTATGTGGAAAATTCGTTACATAGAGGTTCATCCTTTAATATACTTTATAAACCACTTAAAACAAATTTTAAAAATTCATAAACACTATATATTAAAAAAAGTAATTATTCACACCTATTTTTTAAATTAATATATGTTTATTTTATACATCTTACCGATAAAAAAAAAACAGAAAAACTGCGAGGAAAACAAGAAAAAAGAATGTCGAAGAATTCACTGTATTTTTAATATTAAGAAAATATTTTTATACTAAAATTAATAGATTTTAAGGACATTTTATAGTTTAAAGCAGACAAGTAATATTAAAAATACATTATTTTAAAATTAGAACAGGGGACACGACTCCCCTGAGGATGAAAGAGGATATCAAAGATGTTTCTAGTAAACTGGAAAATGGAGATTAAAGGTTGGACTTCTTGGATTAAACGTCCAGAACTCTATTGCTCTTGGCGAGTTAGGATCTAATTTTACCAATTCAAGATTTATGACCACCATAAAATGTGTTAAAGAGAGAATAACTTGAAATTTTTTCAGAAATACTTTAAAAAATGGGAGAACAAAAATTGCATCACAAAAGAAAAAGTTCGTTTTGTAGAAAATGTACTTCACTATGAAGAGGTTATTTTACGAAGGAAACAGTGAAATGTGCAAGGTTCCAGGAAAAAGTTCGCTCTGTAGAAAAATTCGCAATATAGAGATTCGTTATATAGAGATCCGACTGTATTTCTCATATCCAATAATGTATAGACATCAGGTTAGTGAGTTACCATACACACACAGTTCAAGTTTCGTCTTTCCAGTTTGACAACAGTTCTAAATTACTAATTACATCGCTAATAGCTTCGTACAGCTCTAAAACATCTTTAACTGAGACCAAACTGATAGAAGTTAAGACATTTTTATAATTCAAATGTATAAAAAAGTTTTCTTAGGGATAATCTCCCACTTGATTCCATTTATATAGCTTTCATTTTGTTGATATGAACTTAATTAAAATTGAGATGAAAAAATAACTTAAATAACTTTGTTTCACTGTGTAATATTTAATATTCTTGGTTTAAAAAAAAATTTGAATTAATTTATGTGTTGTCTTCGAAAAGTTCTGACTAAGAAATTTTATCTTCTTCAGAAAGATGTTGAATTGCTCTTTCTTGTCTCGGTCTTTCATCCGCCCTTCCTTTTCATCTTTCCTTAATTTCCGAAGTCATGCACGTCGAGTTTTCGGAAACAACCGTTTTAAGATGCAATATTTCTTTTTCGAAGGGGGATGCTCTCAACCAGAATCTAATTTATACTTTGGATGTAACTCAGACTCTTTCGCTTCGTGAAATCTTCTTTCGTATCGATTCATTTTATATCAGTATCTCTTCTCTTTACGCTACTGATTTTATATTTTATCGAAATTTAAAATAATAGTTTTTCTTTCAATTGTTCCGGACATTCAGAATTATTTCCATACAGTCTTCAATTGTAACCGATAAAATATTATAAATAACTCTGAAAATAAGTCTAAAGTGGTTGGTGCAAAATACACGTCGAAACAGATAACAGTTTTGCACATAGAACTTTTTAAATTACAAAAATTACTTGCAATTAAGAAAAACACCTCAAAAAATTTTACTAGTAAATTTTAAATTAATTTAAAAGCCTTTTGAATTTTTATTTGGTAATTTACTAAATAGTGATTTTTATTTTATTTGATTTACTATATTTATGTAACATTTTTTAAAATTTCTTTTTCCTTTTTTCCCTTATTAACAGGACTAATGTCTAGAGAACCCTAACTAATTAGTGGCCAGACAATTTGTTTTATTCAGACAAATCTGTTATATAAGTAAATAATCATAAAAAGTACTGAATGGGAGCCTAAAATATTTAAATTGCACTTGTAGATAATCTTCTTTCCTAAATAACAGGAATTACGGATATAAATCGGCAATAACAGAATTAGACCTGCATTTTTGCTTCTAAGGCAATGTTTTGCTTCTAAGGCGAGATGTTAAAGGATACATTTATACTGATTCTAATATGGTGTAAATGTAATTTTTTTAATTTTCCTCAAATGGTTTTACAATTTCTCAACAGACACCTTATTTAATTTCAGAAAAATTAGTAAATTTTAATAAGATACAAGTTAATTTTTGAAGTTACAGTCAGAGCAGAAAATATTTCCGATCAATTTTCTCAACGCATAGTAAAAATGCATGCGCAAAAGTAACTAGTGACGAGTAATCCAATATTTAGGTACTGACAATACATAAAAGTTATTTCGAGGTAATGCAATTGATTGATTATTAATGCCGCACTCAAAAACAAGGACTAATAGTAAGGTGACAAACCGTAAAATGTCGAAGAATGGTCTGAAGCAAATATCACAGGAAATAACCGTTTTCAATGAGTTTTTTTATTTTGTCACAAGTAAATTGGGCAGATATAGAAAATTACGTTGAGTTTATATCGAAAGAAATGCCTGATATTAAAATCGATGACAATTGTCTGATTGAAGTAGAAAGAAGACTGAACGTATATTTAAATTCTAATAAATTAGAACAATTAGAATATCAACATACTGAGAAATTTGTATAAGATGGGTGAAATTACTTAAACCATTTCAAAAATAAACACATTCCATATGAAAATGTAATTATTCTTGTTGAATTTACATTGTGCTGCCCTGGAACTAATGTAGCAGTTGAAAGAGTTTTTTTTTTTCAGTTGGAAATGATTTTCGTGAAGTGACTAGTGAGAAATCAAAATTGAATATTAATATTTTAGCTACAGTGCTTACCGTAAAATTCAGTATGAAGGATATATTTCGCTCGAACTTTCCGATATATTAGAAAATGATATGTTGACAAAAAAAAAAAGCTCATTCAATGGAAAAAATACTCGTTTAAGATAATAATTAAAAAAATGTAAGCGTAATTAGCATATTTTTGTTTGAATTAATAAAACGTTTCACATATATTTAAGTTGTAATTTTTTCTTAAATTATTCGTCCTCCTTTTCATTGTAAAAAAATAATGGTCACCTTACTAGTAGGTAATGGACCTCGAGATTTTGAATTGCGGTCAAGGAACGAAAATGAAGGGGTATTGTAATAATTCTTTCCTTTCATTCAGTTTTCTTGAAAAGATTATGCTTTAAATATTATTGAAACGATAACTAAGGATTATTTTAAGATGCATTTTTCTCCTCCCCTATATCTTTCAGAAAGGAAACTGTATATAACATAGATAATGCTTCTAGAGAATCAAAACTAAATTTTTAAAAACATTTTTATGGCTCCAAGCTTTTGAAAGAATGAGGCTAAATATTATTGATGACAACTTTTTCGATAATATAAATTTATAACAAAGCAGGCATTTAGCTTAAAGAGGACAAATCTATATAATCACTGTTGTTCTAAAGTTAAAAATGTAAATGAAAATCTAAAAAAAAATTGCTCCGAAATTCAATATTTTTGCGTATTTTTTATATTTATTAATAAGTTCGAATTCTAAAAATATCCACGTACACTGGAACAAAAAATGATCCCAATCACTGCAATGATGCAATGTGACTGTCATCTTTTTCAATTAAGAAAGGTTTCGTATATTAATTTTTTCTGGACACTTGTGTCATAAACAATGGAAATATTTTTAAATGCATTATCTTGACTGAATACGAGGCCATAAGAAGTAAGATTATTTATTTATGTATTATTATTAGTTTTTGTTCTAATGTTTTGGAACTCTACTAATGTGTGTAATGCGATAAAAAAAATATGAGGAAAATTGATATTTGTTATGCCGTGATACCACAAGTTATAGTGTCACACTATGATACCTTTTAAGGTTGAAAATCCTTAGATAATTCAATATTAAAAGTAACCAAAAATTTTTTTATTTTTAGATACTCGAGGGAGAGTAAAAATTCAATAAATGGAGAGTATAAAAAAATAATAAAAATACGTAATTTAAAAGAACTAAAATATGCATTATCTTGGAGATTTGGAATGATTTTATTGCTAAATAATAATAATAATAATAATAAATCTCTCTGCATACCATAGTTCATGTACGCTTATATAATTGTTTTAAATTCGCTGTAATAGCCGCCTTGAATCAATTATTCTCTTCAGTAAGTTTTGGGTTATGAAGTATGAGCTGAACTCTTTAAAGTGTAATGGTTACAAAGTCAGAAATTTGTTGAACACTGTTTTAGATGCTTATTTTCACCTGACTTAAAAGGCCTGCGTAACAGAACTTGCACGACTCTTTAATATTAAACAGCAATAAGTTAACTAACATCAGGATGCTTCAGTGGCGCACACAAGGAGGGGGTCCTGGGGGTCTGGACCCCCCCCAAAGCCCTTGATTTTTTTCCGATTGAATATAATTGTAAGTATATAGTACGTAAAATTTAATTAATTACTTGTTATTTATGATTAATTTTATTAATTAATGCTAATTATTTATTCAAAAATTAGTTTTTTACTGTGTTTTGTTCCCGAAAATCGACAAAATCAAAAGGAGCATGAAACAAGAATGGTGGACTTTCGACCTCGGACCCTCCCCCTTGAAAAATTCCTGTGTGCGCTACTGGGATGTTTAGATAAGTTACTCCGTCCAATAAAAATGGAGATTTGAGTACATAATAGAGATTGAGAGATTCATATAATGTTTAGCTCACTGGAGCATATTAATTGTTCGGTTAAAAATTAATGCAGTCACCGTGGCTTACAAAACATGTTCACAATAAGAGTGATCATTTTGCGTAATTTTCTGATGGGTATTTATTACAATTAATATTGCCTTTAGTTTTGTATTGTGGAAAGAATTGCTGATTTCAACTCGAAAATTCAATTATTGTTCCATCAGATTTTTACATAATGTTGGATATTTTTTAATTAATTATTAATTACTCTTATATACATTTTACATAAAAAAGTTTTTTTCCTTAGTTTTAAAAAGAGATTTTTGAATTTGTGCCAATTATAAGTTTAACTGTACGATTTGATCTAGCTTAAAGTCATCTGTTGCGAATTTTTTTACTCTGAGATGCATTTATAACATTAAAATACAAACAGCAAAATTCAAATTACAATAATGAACAAAATTAGGAGGAATTTCTATTTCACTTATACTCCCACCGGGAGTAAAGTATTACAAATAATTCATTTATATTAATTTTCTGTTTAATTTACTACTGCCATCTAGTGGCTAAAAATTAAACTAATTTTCATTTGGGAATTCCCTTTCTGCATTTAAATATTTACTGATATCTTTTGTGTTGTCTGTGTATTATGCTTACTCAAGAATTACTGACAAGACTAGAATTTACCAATGAACTTAATGTAATAACTTCCACTTACTTATACAATTTTGAGTGTTTTCTCTTTCTTTTTCTCCTGAATATTATTTTGTGAATGCATAATTTTATTTAATAATAATTTAATTTCAAGTCTCTCAGAAATAATTTCACTAGTTTATCTAATCATAATAAAAATATCCAATACACTTTAATGTATTTTTCTCTATAGAAAACCAAATCTTATTATTTTTTGTAGTTGTGAAATATTGGTTTAAAAAGTATTGCATGTAAAATATACGCGTTTAATCTCAATCCTGCAGCTGTCTATTCGGCTTAGAATGTTTAGATCAGCATTTTTATTTACAATGGCGTAACGGAGAATTTTCGGGGCCCCCTGCAAAATCAGATTTTGAGCCGTAGCCGGATCTTACGCAATCGGCATCGCTTAGGCTTTAGGGCCCTTAGAGTCCTGGGCCGCCAGCGGTGCAAGGGTGGCGGGGGTGTACGTTACGCCACTGCTTATTTAATATATCACCAGCAAATGCATCAAGATATGTATTCGGAAGCAAGAGCTTATTATTTTTAGTTCAAATTTTTTGAAAGGAATTACCAAAAAATCCGGCGTATAGCGAGCACCCATACTTTTAAGCTGCATTTTTTAATTGTTTCATGTATAATCGCCATATAACACGCACCTTTTTTTTTACAAAGAATCCTGAAATGTACGTGTACAATGTTCTAATGTTTCAAAGACATTTATTCGAGGTATTATCCCAAAATCTTTACCGTGTTTTTAAAAAAGCGCATAAATGGATAATTTTCATGATATTTAGTGTCACTTGGATTAAAATACATGTATGAAACTGTTTTAAGGACATTATGACAAAATTCTTTTATTTAAATACGATATAATGGGAAAAAATGAACTTAGAATAACCTTTTTTAAAAAAATGTTCTCCTTTTATAAAAAAAATGCTTCTATAATAATAATATTTTGCTGATATAAAGTGAAGACTTCTCTAGAAAGTCTCAACTAGGATTTTTGAAAAATTCAGATTTTTTCAGAGTTACTACCCATTGAAATAATTATCGACGTTTTTTACTTAAAACTTCACCCCTCTGTTGTACTAAAATACGGATAAATCCACTTCTAAGTTATGTATTTCAGAAATTCTAGTTCAGCCTCAGTACAAAGGTCTGAGCAACATACAGGCAAAATATTATTATAATAGAAGCATTTTTCATAAGAATGTTTTGAAAATTGGTCATTCTATGTTCATTTTTTGTCAAAATATTGTACTTAAATAATTTTTTCTTATAAGAATATTCTTAAAATAATTTTATATACGTTTTCTAATCTAAGTGACATTAAATATCATAAATATTATCCATTTATACGCTTTTGCAAAATCACGGTTTCGAACGCAGTCGGATACCTTAAATAAATATATTTCAATATTTGTAGAAGTCAAACTTTTTTATGCACTCATCTTTCTTTTTTAAAGCTCTCATTTTCATACCCGGCGTATAACACGCACCCGCAAATTTCGATCTTTTTTGTGTGTTAAAAATGAGCGTTATGCGCCGGATTTTACGATAATTCAAACGATATCATGGAAAACTATTCATTCCGGTGATTTTCGTTGATTGATTAGTTGTTTATTTACGTCGCACTTCGAAGTAAAGCGAAGGGTATTGGCGGAATGCCCAAGGAGACTGATCTCACCCAAAAGGGTTTAGAATTACAAACCGTACTCCCCAGGAAGCAACCACCCCCGCACTCCAACTTTATTGAGCTAAAATATTTAATATTATTTCTTATTTTTTGTACTGAACGAGTTTACAGAGAAATATCAACTTCTGAATTTTGAATCGTATTCAAATGATGTTGACGATACATGCGCTGGCACCATATCCTTACAAGTTCCACACCATGTCAACGTGGAAACTTCGAGCCAAGACAGATTTAGACGAGCATCAAACTCCTATACGCGGTAGATATGAAGTAGGGATGGCGATTCTTTCTGAAAAAGATTGATTTTTAAATCGATTTGAATCGAAACCTGATGAATCGATTCACAAAAAAATCGAGGTCTAAAAGATCGATTTCTAAGAAATCGATTTTTTATGAAAAAAACAAGGAAGATGCCATAATAAACGATCTTTTATCAGTAAAATCAGGAAATCTTTTAGTTCAGGATATTCTACAATTATAATTATTTTTATTTCCATATCAAAGCATCAGGTATAAAGAGGACACTTATTTTCTAAATGTATTTGTTACATTAGAAAGGTTAGAAAATAGGTAATACAGTCTATAGTTCCCAATGTTTAACATGTAAGCTTTTTAAAAACAACAGTCTGGCAAGTCTACTGCCAAGCAGTTCCACTCATCACTTGTGATGATGCCCGCAATCGAAAAAAGGCGCTCATAAGGAACAGATGATCCCACTATATTCATAAACATCATCGCTATTGTGTGAACGTGATGTTAAATAGTTTTTTTTTGTTCTTGCTAGTAAAGTATAGATTAAACTTCGGGTGCACAACTGTTTGAGATAAATAGTGTTTAAATTCTTCGTTTTTATGGTTTGTACTAAAACTGAAAAGATCGAATGTCGATTTTCTAGGATGAAAAATCGATTCACTGAATCGATACAGTGGTATATATCGATTTAAAAGATCGATTTTTTTGCCCCAGAGAAATCGATTCTTCGATTAATCGATCTCAGATCGCCATCCCTAATCTGGAGTGGCATTAGAACTTGAACCTATGTTTCGATAACTTCGGCCACGAATTCATGGCCATGGTACGGACGTGAAAAGCAAGGTTGAAGCTCAGCTGTCATCCTCATCACGTGACTAATGTTCAAATTCATTAAGTACGTCACCAATTGTCATCGGTTTGTTTGGTGTGCGCGGCAAAAATACATCATTTCATATCGAAAAGACGTCATTTGCCTGTTGTTTAAAATTATATGGTTCGTCGCCAGTACCCCTTTATCTTATGTCTAATGCTTCCAAACCAATTAAAATAACTTTAAGATTACACCTTTTTAACAGCATTAGTTAATTTTATGATTAACAATTAAAATTTTTATTTTCAGGAAAAGAAGCCACGTTTTTTCTCATACATGTTTATCATATATTCCTTGAAATTATTGAGTTTTATGATCATAGTATAGTGGTTATTGTGTGAGTCTTATGCTTACTTATAACATTAATTTCATGTTTTTTTTAAAAAAAAGTTCATTAATAGTAGTAAATATATGGATATATTTGTTACCGTTTTTGAAAAGTATTTTATTTAAATAACCTGTTATTTTCTTCTACCATAAGCTTTTTACGCAGTTTTGTTATCGATACGTTAACTAACTTAAAATAATAACCCAAAGTAGTTTTATTATGCATATATACTGGCACATTAAATAATATTAAGAAAGCATATAAACATTCCTTCAAAAAATGTTTGATGTAAATGTTTTTATATTAGTGTATTGACGGGGGAGGGAGAGAAGACACCAGGCAGTATGCATTTTGTAAATAACTATTTCTAAGAAAGTATGAAAATTGTTATGTTAACATATAAGCTATATTGGGAAGCAATGTGTGTGTACACGTCTTCCAGTAATTGTATTTTGTAACGTTTTACTCAGTAAATGTATCGCGTCCGAATTAAAGATACATAGATTAATAAAATTCATGCCTTTAAAAGCTTATTATATTAGTAAATGTTTTTATATTAGTCATATATTGACGGGGGGAGGGAGGAAGACACGTGCAGTATGCATTTTGTAAGTAACTATTTCTAAGAAAGTATGAAGATTGTTATGTTAACATAAATTATATTGGAAAGCAATGCTGACCTCTTCCAGTAATTGTATTTTGTAACGTTTTACTCAGCAAATGCATCGCATCCGAATGAAAGATATATAGATTAATAAATTCATGCCTTTAAAAGCTTATTATAAAGGTTCCAATTTGTTCAATCATATAAGGAAAAAAAATCGTTCTAAGTTTTTTTCACATCAATTTTCAACAAGATGGGGCGTTGTCACATTTCAGTTACATCGTTGGGTATCATTTGGATCACGGAATGTCGCAGAGGTAGGTCGGGATTCTTGCGCCTAATATTTGGACTCTATGGTCATTTAAATAAGGTCTATTGCATATTTCCCTACACACGTTCAACACAAGAAGCACCAATCATATTAAGACTGCCAAAACTTGTATTTCAGATTTTGTGGATTTTTTTTTTAAAATTACGTTATGGTAAGTATTTTACTTATTCGTATTATTTTCTTGGAAAATGTTTTGCAAATTTTGTTTTGATTGTTCTTTCCCGTGTTACAGGTCAAAATTTCAGTTTTTATTTTTTTACTAAAATATTACGATTGTAACTAGACTATTTGAGACTAGACTTCTAGGGTCAGTTTTTGGAATTCTAAAAATATTGTTACCGTCTTTTTTTACAGAATGGTTTCAGAATTGTTTATTTTGTCCAAACGCGTCTTTAGAGCGATATTGGCTTAGGTCAATCCCATCCCTTCCAAATATTGGTAGCTCATGAAAAATCAATCTCTAGATAGCATTCTCCATTGTCTTCCATCTTACCTTTAGAACCGATTCCCGATTGTCGATAAAAGTTTAGCGAATTGTTCCAGCACTACATTGATTTAACCAATAACACAGCAACTGTTATCGATCACGTAGATTTTTTTTTAAAAAAAGATTAAAATTTTATTTTGTTTATTCCTATTTTCAAATAGCATTCAAACAAGACTGAAAACAATTGCCTCTTATTTTTGAATAAAATTTTCCAATTCTATGTCAAATCGTGTTGCAATTGAGTTTGTGTTGAAAAGTAATACTTTCATTGTTCATTTTCCAGAACAATAACTGTACCCTACGATATTAAATTCTCAGAAAATACTTAAAGAGTTTAAGGAAGTGCGAAATTTAAGTTATTTATAATATATATTTGCGCGTAAGCATGCTATTTAATACTTATAAATCAGAATTTTACCCAGAACATACTGTTTTTTGCTGTGACGGATATTGCAACAATTAATCAGGAATCTACCTAGTTATCTTTCTGAGCATAGCTTTACAAAAACATCAATAATTATGTTAATTTTGAGGAACTTACGTGTGTGTTTACCAATTATCAGTTGTGTAAAATGGAACTAGAAAATATTTTCATGAGATATAATTCAGATCTGCTGAGCTAAAGTTATTAGAGAGGTTTTGTCCTTACTTTTTCTCTGTCTTTCTTTTATAAGTTATATAAAAATACAGCTGTAAAATTTTGTGTGTGTATTTAGAAAGACAGCTGGATTGGACTTACGTGAATTCAATATCAGACGATCATCTGCCAAACATGTACAAATGAATACATAATACTAATTTTCAATATATTTGATTTTTTATATGTTACAGATTTATCACTGTCAGCATAATAAATAGTACTTGAGGTGAATAAAAACTAAGATAATTCTATTTTTGCCACAATCTTTTATTGGGAATAGTATCGGTTGATTTTTAATGACCGTATAGTGACTTCGAAGTTGATGATCGCGAACATCAATGCAACAAAATTCCAGCTGGTACCATAAACATGACATTCCGAGTCCTTTTGACTCTCACTAATTTCAGATTCTGAAGTGGAACTGAAAATTGATTCTCTTATTTTGAAAAGAAAGTAAGTTACATTTATATAGCTTTTGTCACCTGATATATATATATATATATATATATATATATATATATATATATTAATATTAACTTGAACTTTCGGATTTTTTAACTTGAACTTTTTGATTTTAGATAATTTTTGATTTGAACTTTCGGATCTCAAATATTTTTGGATTTGAACTTTTGGATCAGGAATTTATTTTTTCTACCTTTACAACTATTTTAAAGATGGGTGCATCATCTTGGAAGTTTGAGGGTTCACTTATATTATGAATTAAATTGTTTTTAAATCTTAATATTGCAATATCTTTCGGAATGTGATGGCGAATAGTTTTATTTTTCAAGTATAATGATTTAATTTTAACTTTTTAATTTAAAGTATAATGGTTTAATTTTAACTTTTTAATTTTTAATTTTTTTTTTTTCTGAAATTTGAAAAATTTTCCAATTAAATTACCAAGTTGCAATAGGGGAAGGTTGGCGCCATCAAACTAGTTTAACCCCACTTATCGGTCCTCAGTCCGAGATTGCACTTGGATATTTTATAAATTTTTATTTTATTTTATAATTTTTTAATTTTGTTTGAAAATGATGGAACATTATCTTTTATATTCGCCATTGATATTCTGAAGTGTTTTGTTATTTTGGGATTCATATATTTCAAGTTTTAAATTGATAATTGTGATTGTTTTTATATATTTAAATATATATATATATATATATATATATATATATATATATATATATATATATATATATATATATATATATATATATAATTTAAATATTTAAAAGAAAATTCTTATATAGACAGGGTCAGTTTTATTCGAAATGAATTTATCGTATGGTCACTTTTACTTTTCAACTTCTTTATCTCAGAATGTCTTTTGGTTCACGTACTGCACGACTGAATTTATTTCACTTAACTTTTTATAATTTTAATTCACAAAATAATGAAATTATTCTTTAATAACAAATGTTTAGAATGTAAATTATTCTTCAAAATATCTAATATGAACACAAATACTTACTTCGAAAGTGACCTTGGAAAACCCCTGTTCAATTGGATTGCTAATATTCGTAGTGCGTAGAAATAGTCCTTATGTCCTTGAGAACAGTTTTGTGGAATATTTAAATTTTTGGAAATGTTTTCTAATCATTGAGAAGTTTTTCAATTATATGTACCATTTATCAAATTGCTTTTTTAATTGTTTATAGATCATCATTAGTTCTTACATTAATAATCTCTGTAAATTTAAGTATTACTTTAAATCATGATAAAAGCTTTAATTACCGTACAAATCAGTCCTATATTCTTTATTTGCATTAAAATTATTTTTCATTTGCGTCGCTAATTATCAAGGAAGACAAGATTATAAAAATTCTAAATCTTGCTTTTCATTGAAATAGCGTGTTCATATCAATTTTATTC
This sequence comes from Trichonephila clavipes, assembly GCA_019973935.1. Taxonomy (NCBI): domain Eukaryota; kingdom Metazoa; phylum Arthropoda; class Arachnida; order Araneae; family Nephilidae; genus Trichonephila; species Trichonephila clavipes. Next base: position 680,864 of record BMAU01020026.1, on the reverse strand, counting down.
GCTATTTATTTTCATTTCAAATTACAATTATTTTCTCATTTTTTTTAGAACAGTAGCTAGAAAAACAGAAACCTTTTTTTCTAGTTACTAATCTGTATGCTAATGCAGCGTGAAATAAAAGCATTAGAACAATTTTTCTTTAAAAGCTCGTTAGCTTGGAGTTTAAGGTAGGCTCCACCCAGGGACGTCTTAAGACTCTTTGAGGCCCTGGACCCAGAGAAATCTTAAGATATTTTAAGGCTCCGGGCCCCTATGCAAAAGTAGGCCCTTCCTTAAACATATAACATGCATTGTGAAGTACTCGTTCAAAAGGTAATTTGAAACAAATAAATGTGAACGACTTACAATCTCAAACCCTAGGCACAAACCGGCTTGACCGATGGCAGCATTTCGACTAAATGAGCTGAATGATTGTTTATGGTATTAGGCCTAGGCCTAGACGTGGACAACGGTCATTACATAATAATACAGTCTTATAGCAATTTTGCCGTTGACATGTAGTTTGAAATTCCCTGATTTTCAGAGAATATTAACGGAAATAATACTTGGCCAATAAAGTTATCCGAATCCTGATTTTATTAAGCCAGTCAAAAACGTACGAGGCCCCTAACGAAGATAAGGCCCTGGGACCGGGCCCAGTTCACCCATGTCTAAAGATGTCCCTGGTTCCATCCATATAAAATTCAGATGATGAATCGAAATCTGCCCTTTAAATCGTATAAGATTCTTGAGACCGCAATATCATACATCATGCATTGCGAGGTTGAAGCATCATGATTTAGAGTGGGATTTCGAAAATATATTTCTTACACACAGCTGTACATTTATACAGAGTGTCCTGTGGGACGGCTGTCTGGTATCAGATGAAGCCCAAAGAACCCCTGTGAGATAGTACGCTGCAGCAATTGGTTTTGGTTTCTTTTAAGGTATCCGACTACGTTCGGAACCGTGATTTTGCAAAAGCTTAAAAATGGATAATATTTATGATATTTAGTGTCATTTATATTAGAAAACGTATATAAAATTGTTTTAAGAATATTATTACAATAAAAAATTATTTAAATACAATATTTTGACAAAAAAACCAACATAGATTGACCAATTTTCAAAATATTCTCCTTTTATGAAAAATGTTTCTATTATAATAATATTTGTTCCTGTATATAGCTCAGACCTCTGCACAGAGGCTGAGCTAGAGGTTTTGAAATATACAACTTAGAAGTGAATTTATCCATATTTTACTACAGCAGAGGGGAGAAATTTTAAGAAAAAAAGCACCGATAATTATTTCAGTTGGTGTTAACTCTGAAAATAATGTGAATTTTTCAAAAATCCTTGTTCAGACTCTCTAGAGAAGTCTTTACTGTATATAAACAAAATATTATTATTAGAGAAGCATTTTTTTATAAAAGGATAACATTTTGAAAAAAGTTATTCTAAGTTAATTTTTTGCTAAAATATAGTATTTAAATAAATTTTGTCATAATGTCCTTAGAACAGTTTCATACATGTATTTTATTCCAAGTGACACTAAATATCATGAAAATTATCCATTTATGCGCTTTTTTAAAATCACGGTTCCGAACGTAGTCGGATACCTCAAATAGGTGATAATACATGTTGCCATAAATGCTATCACCGACGTTTTATCGTTTTTCTTGGGCCTCTCAGAAATAATAATTTTAAGCTTAACGATGAAGAGATTAAATTATATTATTCCTAGCATACTAAGCCTCAAGAAAACTGCTGAATCACTAGAAACCTGCGCGAATCCCTTTTTCCAATAATATAAAACGTTTTGACTCATTTCCTGCAAACTCTGTTTTCGCTTTTCTAAGTAGGTACGGTTGCTTAGAGGTCAAGGTCACGGACTCGTTACATGAGTTCAAGCCTAGCGCCGCTGAAGACCCGCCGTGCAGAAGGTGCTGCTGCATGTTAAATCTGTTAAGGTTATGAAACTTCCTCTTGTTGGCATGGTGTGGAAGTTAGGAGGGGGGAGTACCAGCTCAGGTGTTGTTTTCACCACTTGACCATGTTTCAAAATTACGATTTTCTTCGTCAATAGGCAGCTTCATAGTGTGACGTAAATATAACTCTCTCACTCTCTTTTCCAACGTGTAGAGTAACCCCTACAACGTGCTTGCCCAAGAAATTGCTTGTATTTTATAGCTTAGCTCCAATTTTGATGCTTGAATTTTACTGTAGGTGTGTACATTTTTTTTAAATAAAAACAATGCGCCTAATCCCATAGGAAATACAGAAGGTTGTTCACACTTCATGGAAACTATTTTGTAATTCCTTTTCTGAGTTGCATTTTGAGATAAAACTTAAGCAACTTCAGAATAATAGTCTGCAAAGTTTTTCTTTTGACTGGAATGTAAAAAAATAAAATATTTATTTTAAAAATGGCTCCTAAAATTGATTTATGGCTTAAGGGTTACGTAAATGCGCTTTCCAAGGAGAAATATTCATATCAAAAAATTATGAAGAGGTGTAAAAATCTCTGTTATTACATTTAAATAATGGTATTTATAATATATTGTACTTCAATGGGAAAAAAAAACGTCTAGCTGAAAGTAAAAATTAAAACATGATCACGAAACTTCATCCTGAGGCTGTTCAAACGCAGGTAGCTATCGAGAAAGGGAAGTCTGATCCTAAAAAAAAAAATCTGCCGACTCAAAGATTCATTGCATTGAAACTAAAAATGTCTTCCAGCACTGTAATTAAAATCATTCATAAAGATTTAAAGTTAATAAAGGCGTTTAAACATAAAGTTTGTCTCCTTTTTTAAAATATCTTGCTCAAAGAAAAGCCAATTGTAGAAAATTCTATAAAAAATACTTAGCTACTGAAAAATGGAAATTTGTTGTAACATTCGATGAGGCATGGGTATATTTAAGTGACTGTAAGAAAAGATCAATTTTCTACTGCCCACGTGAGGAGAATGACCGCATGAAATGGCTTCGTCATTATACAGTAAAGTTCCCAAAGGGATTCATGATAGTTACAGGATTTTTAAACAACTGCAGATTAAAAATAAAAAAGTCTCGAGTAAAGCCAAAATTAATTCACCCTTCTATCAGCAGAACATTTTAAAATCAAATTTTGACGAAAAAATTCCAACCTTATATGGAAAGGACATTGATAAATTTGAGCTTCATGTGGACAAAGGCTCTAGTCACACGTCTGAGTCAACTGCCACTTATTTAGCAAAAAAACAAACAAACTTTGAAACAGAAACAGAAATAAAGTGTACCTCATTTGATGAAATACGTGCAAAATCACTCTAAGCCTCTCCAATGCACCTTTGTGCTGTCAGTTTATTAAAACGAGTCCTTGGGAAACGGCACCCAAGAACACTGAACCAACTTTGGAAAACGGTTCAAGAGGAATAGAGTGAAATTTTCTTGACAATACTAAGAAAAAATTTACTTTCATGAAAAATTAGAGCTAGAGCAATTGAAAAGAATCAAGGCTTTCAGTAGAAGCAACTTTCCACCAAAAATATGGTATTTATTGATAAAAATTAACCATAAAAATAGTTTCCATAAAGTGTGAACGACTTTATGTATAGTTACTTTACGGAAACCAATCCATTGAATTATTTTGTCCTTTTAATATTTACTGTTTTGTTATTTAAGTAAACAGTTTGTCCTCAGAAAACTAAAATTAATAAATATTTTTTAATGTTTTCTAGCCTGGGTTAAATGTAATTTGATCTTATCCATGGGGGAAACTAGATAAAGAAGCCAGGGGCAAAAGAATTCATGAGCATCTATATAAAACAAACAAAACAAAATCCCCCTCCCTCCATGTTATGTTTTGAAGAAATTTAAGCCATTAACCAAAATGAATGCCTTTTTTTTTATTCATAAACATTTGTTTTGGCCTTTTGATGAAAACAGGTTAAAAACCTTGAAACTAAATTCTTGAAACTGTTTTTTTTTTTCATTTATAATGTAACTATTATAATTATCTTTTTCGCTATTTTCGAGAGAGAGTTCCTACTTGTCTAGCATAAAAAATGTTTAAGAGGATATTGTAAAGTTTTTAAATAATCTGTAGGAAATTTCTCGCAAGCACTCAATTTGATAAACATTTACTAAAAAGTGGAGAAAAATCTATTCAAAGTTTTTCATAAGATGCCGAATATTTATCAGAACATAACTATAAATGTTTACTTTGATTATTATCAATTCACTTTCCAGCTCAATATTTATAATAGTTTTTACTATCGAAAATGCCCCAATCGGGTTCGGTTTTTGTATTTAAGTTAGAAAAGGCACTAGTTAAATCCTTTCATTTTCTTCCTGTGTGTGCGTGTGTTTTCATTTCATGCGTGCACGTGTTTTCATTTCATGCATGCGTGTGTTTTCATTTCATCTGTTTTATTATGATGTGCCATTTCATAATAAGAAAATAATATATTGGTATTCGATAATTTTGATTATTCCCTCCTATCATTTGTCTCTCTAGTAAGACACTAGATGGCAGCAGCATCCATACTTAATTTTCTTTCAAATGTGCTCGTAGTTTCTCTTAACGAAACTACATTCTCTGGAAATAGTATAAATAAATTATATAATTAATGAAAATTTGCTCAAAAAGAAAATCAATTATCTCTAAGTACACAAAATACATGCACACCGCTATCCACACTTAAAATGGCACTGATTGGTAAATCCTTTCATTTTCTGTTTTTCTTCATTTATATTTTTATATGAAGTATCATCATAAGGGGAAATAATCTAGTAGTGTATTTGAAATTTTGATTATTTGTGTGTGTGTTCCTATTGTTTGTTTCCTTTAAAGTACACTAGATGGCAGCAGCATCCAAATTAATTTTTTTTCTAATAGCCGTCTCATGGTTTAATTAGTGAAACTTCTGACAGGAGACGGTAAAATAAATAAATAAATAAATCATCATAATAATAATGAATTAAAATTGGGGCCTCTTATATAGAGCGAATTTTCTCTGCACTTAAGTCCGGTTTCTTAAACGTGCGTGTCTCAGTCTGATAAATAATCCAAATTAATTAATTAACTTTCTAAATTGATTGCGTACATCTTATAACTCGTTTAATTAATAACCGAGCAAAGCTTAAGTGTTACGCAGTTATTGCTTTGGTTATTATTGTTCCTATTTTCTTCAAAGGCTATGATTTTCGAAAAACGGTGTTAAAATGATTTGTAGGTTTGAGATCAGGAGAATAACCACAAAAATTATTTTTAGCAGGTGAAATGCACTATAATAAAAAAATAAAATATTTATGAGGCTTATATTATAATTATTCATTATTGAACTGAGCACATTTTTAAGACTAATTTTATTAATTTGCTTAGTTAAGTTTTTCTGGTTAATTTACCTGTTTATCAAACCAAAATCAAAGGAACTCTACACTGGTGTTCAAAATTAAGAGAATTTTTAGATCTTGTCGATTATCTCAAGAAATACTCGACAGATTTTAATAAAATTTGGTATGTATATAGGGCTGATATAATTTTAAAAATAATCATTCGATGGTTAAAATACACATACGTGGTCCTGCGAAATACTCAGCGAAGTCGGAAGATAGGACACATCAGGCGCAGAATATAGCAGAAAAAAAAAACTAAATAAATTGGTTAATAAGGGGTATAGTCAAGGCCGTTGTTAACCTTCCCAGTGCTCTAGGCACTTCAAATTGTTACATTCCCCTCTCACTATTTCCAGAGCACACACATCCCCTTCTTCAATTCTTACCTTGCTAGTTTTGTGGTTCGGGAGGGATTTTCCCTTAACTCTGTTACTCTTTTTCCTTTATTTGTTTTTGCTCTTTGAAGAGTTTTTCCACTATCCACCATCTATTGATCCACCGTGTCCTGGACTGGCAACCGGCAGCCGTTTGGAAAGGATAGTGACATGGTTTGGTCACTCTCGTTCAGTTCTTACCTTATGGCATCATGGAACCCGCTCCCCATCTTTTGTAAATTAGTGCAGTTAACTCATAAAATCATTTGCAATAACAATATACAGTACACATTATTGTATGGAACTGTTTTCAATTTGTTAGTTATCATCTTTTTCATCGCTTATAATTTTACTATCTTTGACTTTAAGACATCCTTATTATTTGTTGAGTCACTGTTATTGTACAACAAAGATTTTTTTACAAGCTTTGATCATCTCAAAATTATTAATAACATCTTTGTAAGAAGTTTCCATTGCAATATCATTTTGAGTGCACAGCAACATCAAACTGTTACGCTTTTCTTTTTCCATATAGTCGATCTCATTTCAGTCTTTACTCTCTTAAGAGCAGAAATGCTTCTCTCATGATTCGCTAGGCGGTGTTGCGTTCGTTGTAATTTTAATTTTTTTCCCTTTTTTCGTCTTCCAATATTCTGCGCCCTAGACATTTGCCTAGAGTACCTAAGCGGAAAAGCGACCCTAGGTATAGTCCCCTCTTTCAGATAAATAGGCCTCACACCGTGATTTTATGCAAAAATAAGGGAATCTATGAGTTCCTGTGGCAATTAACCTCATTCGTTCAGAAATTCTGTTTTCAGTCCTTCAATGGTTCTCGGAAGGGGTTTGCGAGTTGCAATTGCCCTCCCCGGAGAGTCTCAGGCATGCTTTACACCAGGGGTATCCAACCAAAATGACCTTGCGGGCCACTTCGGAAAAACATTATAATCTCGGGGACCGCACATAAAAATATGCACTTTTATATCAGATTTGGAAACAAAACAAACATTTATTGGAGGGAAAATTTAAAACAGAAAAAAAATGAATTATTATTATTGTTTTCATTATTTTTCATGTATACCAGGCATAGATAATATAATAATATTTACATAATATAATAATGCAATGATCAAATAATGTTTAAAATATTATAGTTACCATTTTTTAAAAAATTACGGTGTTCCTTTTGAATAGATCTTTCTTTACTCATTGTTGAAATTTAATTGTGCTGTCATTTACAAACGATTAAGTATACATTGCCCTTTATCTTAACTGTCCTGAATGTTTTTTTAAACTTTAAAAAACGTCTCTGATTGCCTCTTGCTTTTTGGGCACTCCAAACAGAAAAGGAGGAGGAGAAATGAAAGTCGCACATACAGAGAATCATGTACTATCCATTGTAAAGGATATACATAATGCAATTCGGAATTTATCAAAAAACTAACTTATTGTAGTAAAATCAAATGTAACTGTTAGAGGACTAGAGGACATTTCTATTATCAAAAAGGATTTATTTTAAAACAAGAATAGGTAACAGGCAAATACAATAATATATATATATATATATATATATATATATATATATATATATATATATATGTGTGTGTGTGTGTGTGTGTGTGTGTGTGTGTGTGTGTGTGTGTGTGTGTGTGTGTGTGTGTGTGTGTGTGTGTACAAATTTCCCCTCAAATAAGTCTCAAAATGAAAAACTTTAAAAACCTGATATTTAAAAATTTTTAAAAAAAGAGCCGATGGGCCGCAACGTACGTACTGGCGGGTCACATACAGCCCGCGGGCCGCGTGTTGGACACCCTTTCCTTATACGAATGATGTCTGGAGATCTAACTAGCCAACCCCCGTTCAACAAACATCCTCACTTTGCCGAAACCTCACAGCACTTCACAGTTCCTTTTACAAAGACATGGAGGTATGAGCAGCCATTCAACGTAATGCCTGCCCAAACCATTAAGACTGCTCTACAGTGTATTTTTCTAATCCTTTCATTCCATTTATACGAATATTTTAGTTTATTTTTCTTTGATTGGGAATTTTACATACAAATAAAATTTAAAGCTATTTACAAATTTTGAATATATTTTATTATATTTTAGTATAATAATAAATAAATTTACATGCAGTTCTTCTGTTTTCCCTATTAATGTGTATACATCATAATACAGTCGAACCTCCATATATATAAGGAACCTCTATTTTACGAACTTTTTCCTGGAACCAAGAACATTCTACTATTGTCTTTGTGCATTTCCTGTAAAACGAAATTTTTCTCTTGTAATTCGTTTTTGTTTTCCTATTTTAAAAATATTTCAGGACATTTTTCAAATTATTCTCTCTTTTAGTATACTTTATAGTTATTATTGGCCTTGAACTGGTATTACCAGGTGCCTAACTCACCTAGAGCAATGAAATGTGTATGTGTATGGCCTTAATTTTTCAAACAAATATAAGACTAACGACAGTAATTATATATAAATTTAAGGATTCATGTGGTAGTGTACGCTTAAAATCATTGGTTACAAACTAATGTATGTTTAAAATTACTCGTAAGCTTAAAATTAAAGAATGTCGTTAAAAAATTCATTAGTTTTAATCTGAAATTATTTTTAAAGTTGCAAATACAGTGTATTCCTGACAAGTATATTTTTCTCCTTGTTTTCCTTGCAGATTACTTTTTGATGAGTAAGGTAAGTAAAAGGAATAGATATTAATTTTTAAAAATATGAATAATTACTTTTTAAAATAGTATAGTGCTTATGAATTTAAAATCTGCTTTATGTAGTTTTTGAAGTACATTAAACGATGAATCTCTATTTAACAATTTTCCTTATAACAAACTTTTTTTAGGGATTTAGCGACTTCGTTAAACAGAGCTCCGACTGTACTATACATACTTTTCATTTCTTATGAATTATTGCCAAGAATGTATGAAATTAAATCTTGAACTATTATACAGTATAGTTACCGTTTTACTTTAGTGTGTAACTTTTTTTGAAATCATTTAAATAGCGCCAGGATATAAGTAGAAATCAAACTTACAAGCCGTATGAAGAACTAAAATAGTTCCTTTTCGCTTAATTTTTTCACAAATATCAATTTGAATCTAAGACTTAAGGAAACTTTAAATAAACATAACATATAAGCGCAACTTAAGTAAAAATGATAATATAATGTAGGCAGCAGCGAGATATATACAATTATGACTAATTTCAAAAGTACGTTCCATAATTTTTTCTTTCTTATGGAGAAGAATTTTATGTTTTAGCTTTAAAAAAATCATGAAAAAATAAGCACCCATCTTCTTTACGTACACACACAAAATTTTCATTATAATATTGCAACATCTAAATAATACAAAATAACTTCTTTGACATTGGCATATTGATACGTTGTTAAGGTAAAAAATTAACTAAACTGAGTGTCTCATCAGCCCATAAGGGCCAAGGTCCACTGTGCCTATCTCAGTTTTCGTGACCCTGGGCGCTGAGGTGTATGAGCAGATGTTTCTATGAAGTGATCAGTCTGAAGCAAAACCCCAGTGTGTTTAGTTCCCAAGCAAGCTTGATACTCATTTATTAACCCACTAAAGAGATGAAAGGCTGAGTTGAGCTTGCTCTCCCCGGAATTTGAACTCCGGACCTGTGGTGTGGAAGCGCGATACGCTACCACTCAGCAACCGGGCTTCCATAAATTAATTATCAAATACTTTTTGCCATATTTACAGATTTATAAGTATCTTATATGAATGTAAATATATGTATTTTATTTTTATTATGTTTTTTTATTTGTTTTGCTTCCTTTCAATCCAATTGTATAATTATTTCAAATCTTTTAATTTCGACTTTTCGATTTGCTCGCGTCTCACCCCTCACGTAGTGTTATCACACCCCTAGGGAGCGTGCTCCACAGTTTGAGAAACGACGATCTAATCTAAAAAGACAAGACTAAAGTGGTGTTAAATGTTTATTGGATTATATTTGAGATGGGTACAAAGTCCTGCTCACAAACGAATTCAGATTGGTTCTCGAAGCAAATAATATAAATATAAGGGTTTGGAGCAGTGCTTCTCAAACTTTCTCTACTTCAGACCCCATTTTCACACACACACAATCATAATTTTCATCTCGCCCCCTCCCTACAATAAAATACAATGAATTCAATAATAATATACTTTAACATAAAGCTACAATGCGACTTTAATTATAAACCTACAAATTATCAAGATAAGTATTAAATGTTGCATTTAATTTTATGACATTCCCATAGAGTGATTGGTAATTATTAAACTTGTTCTTAACTCAGCACTGTTAAATTAATTATGAAACACATTGTGCAGTACTAATACATTTATAAGTGTAATATATCAGTGTAAATCTGTATTTTATGATGTCAGAATGTATTTTGTTTTGCTTCCTTTCAGTAAATTATTAATTATTTTAAAAATAATCTTTTGTTTTCGACTTTTCGATATACTTGCACCCCCTTGTAGGGTTATCACGCCCCCTAAGGGGGGCACCCCACAGTTTGCGAAACACTGGTTTGGAGAGAACAAGACATTAACAATCAATCAGGCCTAGAACAAAATCATGCATCTTCAGTTGGCAATGCCGTGATGTGGACTGGAATTTTGATGGAACATAGCACTGATACTCACTACAATTGCGAGACCCTTGATCCTGATTCCCTCCTTTTGGATGATACTACCCTTTTAAATAGAGCCAAAATTGTTAACGAAAACTCGGGCAGAGGATGGGGAGAAGAGGCTGGAGTATTCCTCCGATCTTAATTTCATTGAAAATCGTTGAATTGCTCTGGGGCATACTGCCTCTGCACATTTACTTCCTCCTGGCAGTCTCAGGAAGTTGATACTTCCCTAAAGAAGAAGGGTCATCACACACTAGAGCATCTGTGATAGTTAATTACTTCATTGAAAGTAAATAAAAATCGCTGCAAAGGTTGTGTGAATTTCCTAGGAGACCACATCTTTATTAAGGTATTCGACTACGTTCGGAACCTTGATTTTAAAAAAGCGCACAATTGGATAATTTTCACGATATTTAGTGTCACTCAGATTAGAATACATGCATAAAACTGTTTAAAGAACATTTTGACAAAAAAAATTATTTATCTATAACATTTTGGCAAAAAATTAACTTAGAATAATCTTTTTTCCAAATGTTCTCCTTTTGTGAAAAATGGTTCTATTATAATAATATTTTGCCTGTATATAGCTCAGACCTCTCTACAGAGGCTCAACTACAATTTTTGAAAAATTCACATTATTTTCAGAGTTACCACCAACTGAAATAATTATTGACGGTTTTTTCTTAAAATTGCTTCCCTCTGTTGTCTTAAAATATGAATAAACCCACTTCTAAGTTATATACTTCAAGAATTCTAGTTGAGCCTCTGAACAGAGTTCGGAGCTATATACATGCAAAATTTTTGTTAAAGATCCACATGTGGTGCCATTGCGTAAATTACGAAAATTAAGTATTTCTTGTTTTCTTTAATTCATAATGAGCTTTTATGAGCCTTTTTGTGTTAATTAATTTTGCATTTTCTTCTTTTATTGACAATCTTCGCATTAACTTTCGGAAATCACTTAGTTCTGTCTATGTATCATTTTAAAAATAGATGCAAATATTATAGGTAGCACATGCTGGAAGTATAATCATCTACCTTTATGAAGTACTATTTTAACTCCCCCCCTCCCCGCGATAAATTATTTCTTAACTACTAAGTGCATTTTCCAATACATTTATATGTTGATTGGACAAGAAATTATTATATGAAACAGTACCATTTTGCAAACAAAAATTTTAGTTCCCCTTTTTTAAGAAGCAACTTCAAGTTATCGATTGGACTTTCGATCAATAAAAGTTTTTAAAGCTAAATCGATGAAGTTTTCAAGTTTACAATGTCCACGATTTGCGAGGGCAATCAGAGTTATCTTTGTGCTCGGACGTACTTATTTTATCACGATCATGTACATAACATTATTAGATAAATAACAAGGTTATATACATGATACTCAATTTCTATTAATAAAACATTTGATGATTACAAAAAGATAGTTTATTAGAAATTTAGTAAAAGTTTCTTGAACCCTCTTTATCTACCACATTATGATTTACTGTGGTTTTTTTCATGCAATATTTTTTTTGAATCACTACGTTGAAAAAAAATTAAGGGATATACATAAACAAAATACTCAACTTTGGAAAATTTAACCCGTTAGAGCTAATTAATTAATATAAGACATTCAACTGTAAAATTAACTATACACAATGTTCACTTAAAACAAATAGTAAAAGCATTTTCTAAGATCTTCATTAACATACAACAAAAATCAGACACTTACCTTTTGACATTAACTATTTTTTCGGAACAAAAATGACAATCTTCGCAATCCGCTGAAAACGCAATTTCTGCTATAAAACTATTCGACTTCCCCGTTAAAATACTCATCATAGAACCCGTGCTGTCATATATCTTGGAAGAGTGGATTTCAAAGAATATTTCTGCTAAGTTTCGTCAGAGTATTCGTAAAAATGGTTATTCTATTTAATTTTAAAGTGAGTGGTACTTTACCGTCGGTAGATAAAGGGTTAAGTCCGCAATTTATAAAAATTTAATATTATTTATTTAATATTCGTTTCTAATATTCATAGATACCAGATACATACACATTTTATACATTACATCAATTGATACATTGCATCACATTGATACATTACATCAAGATTTTATATAATTCCGAAGCAATAAGAAAAAACAAAAGTATACGTTTCAGGTATATTTAAAAAAATATAAAGTATATAAAATCCAGTAAGTGCCTACTTTTTTAGTAATATGCATCTGAAAAGTATGTAGTTTTGATCATTCACTTATGTAACTTTAAATGATAAGAGTCTATCAAAGTCTAAAAGGCATCAATCTTTTTCAGTAACATGGGAAAATGTGAAATTTATTTTATTTTATTATTAAAAGATATTTAATTTTCAGTAAAGTATTTGACATTAAGCACTAAGCTTTATACCTACTAAATCAAAATAACTTAGTGCAATAAAAACTTGAATATTTTCAGACTAGGTCCGGGGACCAATTTTCCAAAAATAGATTTTCAGAAAAATTTTATTGTTTTAAAGAAATAAGAGGGAATAAGTTTCATGTGTCATTATATAATTAAATAAATAACACGTATCACCCTTTGTTTTTGATAAAAAAATATATTCTTTTTATAAAATTTTAGCAAAATTTTCAGTGTTAAGAAAAACAGCATAAATAAAAATACATTGGACATAATATAATTTTAATTTCATTGATATATTTTTTGATCCATCCGAAGTGTCCCAAACCGCAAGATAAAAAATATTTTATGAAATAAATTTTTTATAAGCTTTCTAATTTGACGTTAATACTAGAAAGACTGAAATGTAGTACATACCTATATTGTTCAAAAGGGGTAAAAATGACTACATAGTGAAAGAATGATCAATGTGTAAAAAAAATTGTTTAAAATTAACTTTTAATATTTTTTATATTATTTACAGTCACATAACAATTTATTAGTAAATATTAGCAAAAGAAAAAAATTTGCTTCGATTGGAAAAAAAATGTATTCTAAAAAATTCTAAGAGAGAAGTGTTGTGCATTATATATGTAATTGTTTTTCGAATTGAAATTAAAAAGCAGTCAATATGACTTCCTTGGGCAATCTAGTGCTAATGATTTTTCGTCAAAATTACTTTACATTCTCAGCTAAAAATGACTGTAAAATGTGATTAAATGTAACTATCTTAAAATCTGCGGTTTTTGATACTCAAAGGGCTTCTAACAGGAGTGCTATACATTTCATTGAATTTTATAGGGTTGTTTTGGAAATATCCCCTTTTTCGTGCACAAATTATTGCAAAAATTTCATTCTTCAAAAAACACATTTAAAAAATATTTTTATAAGTTATATAAAGTAAATATTAGAAAACATTTTTTAAAATTCTCCAGTTTTATATATTTTATTCCTTCTTCTCCTTCGATATTTCTTTCTTTTTTTTCTAATGTCCCTAACATCTAATACCTTAAAAACAACTTTTCACATCCTCATCGGATACCTTAAAATGAACACTGCGACATTTGAAATGTAAAACATTATGCAAGAATATTTAGTACATAGATGTGAAAAATGTAGTTTTTTGCCGAACAAACCCTAAATTTCTGATGCTACTATAATGAATACAAGAAAATCAAATTAATATATAATGAAGGATAGGTTTTAATTATTTATATAAAGCTTGCATTCGTGTCCAGTGGTGTAGTTCAAATGGAGGTCTTGTAAACATGAATATGGTCACTGGAAGAGTTTTGTGAATACGTTATGAGAGACCCTTCTGAATTAGTTAAGAGATACACAAACCAGGTTTTTTCTTTGTTTTCTTTCATTGATATAAGGTTATTTTTCCTTTTATGTTTACTATGTTCCTTTTTAAATTTATATCTTCTACGTTTTTTCATAATAATCAAATTTTTTTTATTTATATGCATTAGCATATTAAAACAGAGATATTGATTATTTTTATAGCACACGCATCTATTAAATATGTAACAACACACATTTCTTGTAAGTAGCTTTTGTTCAAGCTTATGTATTAAACATTCACATACATGTTATTCTTATTGTTCCCATTATGTGTGGTTGAATCTTCTCTGCTACGAAATATTCATTAAATAAAAATAAAACTTTTATTTTTAAAACTTCTGATTGGGTTATTACATTATAACTAAAACATTTACTACTATGCAGTGCAAAATGTATTTTTTTCGTATTAAATAAAGAATTTTGATTTGTTCGTATTTAGTTTTATTAGTTTCCCAATAATCACAAGTCAAAATTATTTGATGGCACGCCTATAACTCATTAAACATTTCTTCAGAAAAAATGGCACGTTGATCCAAAAAGGATCGCCCCCCTGACCTAAGCGATGAGCAAAAACAGCAGTGAATGGACTCCTGTGGCGACTTCATCGATGCAGCCCATCGTCACAGGAGATGAAACGTGGTTTTTCATGTATGATCCATAAGCAAAACGCCAAAGCATGGAGTGGCTTGGTCCCTCGTCACCGAAATCGAGAAAGTTTCGTTTCGAAAAATCAAAGGTTAAGACAATGCTGATGACTTTTTTCGACGCACAGGGAATAATTTTACTTAATGAATACATACCGGAAGGTCAAACAGTTAATAATAAATTTTATGGTGATCTTATGAAGCACCTCCTGGCTTGCATTCGTCGTGTTCGGCCCCATCTCACTGCATCAGGCCACAAGGTTTTTGTTGCATGATAATACACGCCCTCATGCAGCAATATATGTTAGACGGTTCCTAGCGCAGCACAACAAGCTACTGAATTATTTCACCCTCCTTATTCCCCGGATCTTGCGCCAGAAGACTTTTTTCCTTTTTCCCGGACTGAAATTGATACTGAAGGGATAGCGATTTTCAAACACCGCAGAGATTAAAGCTGCTGTTACCAAAGAACTTAACACAGTCTCAAAAGACGACTTTTTCAAAAGTTTTCAGCACTTATATGAACGTTGTCAGAAGTGTACTGTAGAGGGGCAGGAACTACTTTGAACAACAGTGAGGTATTTATATGCAAATGTATAATAAAGTGATTATTATGATATTAGTCATCTTAATTTTCGGTCATACCTTGTTTATACCTGTTGTGTTTTTAATAATCTATATTCTTCCCAGATAAGTAGAAATATTTTAAACTTTAGTAATAGGAACTATGGAGATCAATGGAAAGCAAAGTAAATTAATAGCTATGTAATCTCACTGAATCATTATCACGTATCTTATCTCTATGTTAACGCTTTGTTGATCAGTCACGAATTAATTCATCTTTTGATGCCTAAACGTTGTTGACCGTCCACGAGATAATTCCTGTTTGCTCTTGCATCATCAATATCAATTTATGAAACCTAGCGCACACGAGATATATTCGCAAAACATATTGTATACCATTACAGGCATTGATATTGCTATACAGTTTACCATAATAAGAAACATTCAAAATTTTATCTTAATTCATTATGTATAAATAAAATTTATTGGTTAATTGTGAGAGTTTTATTTCCAAATTCAATTATTAATTAATAGTCAGTGGCTTGAGATAAATTCCGCGTAAAATTACTGTTCAACAATGGCTTAACCCCTTAAGTGGTCAATTTTTATGCTCAAAAAATTCCAAAAAATGAAACCAGAAATTAAAGAAGCTTATTTTAATTTTCAATTTTTTAAAGTTTTCACACTATTATTTATTTTATAATTGTGTGGAACACAAAAAACCCTAAATGTGTGTGTTTGCTTTTTATAAGTACATTCTCCGTGTCATTAAAAATGTTTCATATATTTTAAAAGAATTTCTCTCATACTTACAAAATAATTTCCTTTTCGTTACCTCTTTTTCAAATGGGTGAGGATTTTGTGCGTGTGTTCATATACATATGCACACACAATTTGAAGCATGGTGTAATACTAAGTCTAACATTTCAGAGGACAGAGATAATATCGGCTTTTTTTAATTGTCTGTCCATTTCTTTCCAAGCAACAAATTGCACATTGCCTTTCCAATCCCTGTTCTTTATTGAAAATTTTCAAGAATCTAAATTCCTGCCTTCAATGAAAAATTCCCGCCTTCACCGCAAAGAAAGTCCAGGACGAGAAGTATTGCAGTACCATGAATAAAATATATCTCTTAAAAACACACTAGCACTAATAATCTCACTATAAGAATTAAAATATGTGCAAACCAAAGATAAGAAGAAGAAAATATCAGTATCCTTACAGCGTACAGGCAAACTGGTTGTGATCAGCTTTAGGTAGCCCGTAACCAATTAAGGGGCTAAAAGGATTAAGGTTAAAGGATTTCCTACGTTCCCCATATCCATGAGATTTAATTATTGAAAACAATTGGAATTTGTAAAAGTTTCTTTTGAACACACACACACAAAATCATCTTCTTTTTTTTTTTTAAATATAAACAACTTTTTTTTCTCTCCCAGAATATTAAGGTAAAATTATATACAAAATCGTAGTGTTTGATTTTCTTTAGTTATAATTACGGAATTTACCTCTTAAAAGGGAAACCTCAGGATTTGCTTTTATTTTTAAATACGCAATTTTCAAACACTTTGATCGAAATCTTGCAAATTTCCATATGTCCTAAAATTTTGAATAACTTAAAAGAATGAGTTAACTGAGAATATGAGAAGAATGAGTTGAAATAACAAATAACTTAATTATTTGTATCGATTCGGCTGACGTAGTTGCCGAGGTAGCCTAGTGGTTAAGGTAACGGATTCGTGGCCGGCGTGTCATGAGTTCGAGCCTAGTACCTCTGATGACCCACCGTGCAGAGGGGTCAATGCGCGTCAAATATGAGGAGGCTAAAACGTTGGTGTGGTGTGTTCGGAGAAAAAGAATAGGAAAGAGAGTCCTCCCACTGGCGGAGCTGGTCCTGCTTGGGCCCTGTATTGAAGATTCCTTGGGGGCCTTCTTCCGGGCTTCTTAATAGTGTACGAATTTTTGCTTACACGTGTTGGGGCCCGTGTATCTTGGGGGCCCCGTATCATTGATACGGCTGATACAGTGGTAGCTACGCCCCTGCATCCTCCTCACTTTATCAGGGCTCAACATTTCGAGAACCGCCACCAACAGTGGCGCCCACAGGAATTTTTCAAAGCGGGAGGGTTCAGGGTCGAAAGTCTATCATTCTCGTACTATGCTCAAATACGCCGCCCAACATAATCTTTTGACATTGTTGATTTTCCGGAACAAAAAAAAGTAAAAAGTTAATTATTGAATAAATAATTAGCATTAATTAGTAAAATTAGTAATTGAATAAGTAATTAGCATTAATTAGTAAAATAAATAAATCATAATAAATACTTAATTAAGTATTACGTACCATATACATAGGATTATAACCAATCGAAAAAAACTCCAAGGACTTTGGGGTAGTCCGAACCCGGGTACCCCTTCCCCTTGTGAGCGCCACTTGTCACCAATATAGCCCTCGTGGACTCTAGATGGACGCAGTAGCCGAGTGGTTGTTGTCTCAAGCTAGTAGCGGGTACTGCTGTTTTTATTGAACTCAAGGTTCAAGTTTCAGTACCACTCAGCCCTTTATAGCATGGATGATGCACATCAAATCTATAGATGCTCAAAGTATTCATATTGACATGGTGTGATATTTTGAGATCTCAGGTATCATCCTCTTTTTTTTTATCATTGCTTAAAGTAACGAGACCAGCCCCCAACAGCCCGAGCAGTGTTTCTGAGATCGAGCTTAATAAATAATCTTGTCTGTTCAACAATTTCATACTAAGAGCCTAACAAGAAATAGATTTACTTCATTTGCGTAATTTCATTTAAATCTTGAATTACACTTTGTGAATTTATTAAGATTATGAATATTTAAGTAACTTGATATTTTTAAAGATAAGTAAATTTTTTTAAACCTCTCTTGATCTTTTCAAACTTAAAACTTAATTACATAATATTATAATATTTTTATCGAGTGTGAAGCATCTTTTTTTTGCATGCATCATAGTCAGCTTACTAATTTAAATTTATTGCACGAAACAAAACTTTTCTTCGGTTTATTTAATCATAAAAACATCTGATTTCGAGTATAAATAATGGAATTTGGACAATTCTAACCTGTCGGCTAGGTGGCGTAATTGGTTTGTCGCTGCCCTTCTGTACTTTAGGTTGTGGGTTCGACCCCGGTCCAAGTCGGTGGATTTTCATGATGCAGAAAATCGACAGCGGCCATGTCGTATGATTAGATGGCATGTGAAAGATCCGTAGAAGGTGCTCTAGACAAAATTAAATCCTAGTACAAGTTCGCATCATCAGAGCTCAAGTCCCTCCCTCTAGGGAGGAAACTGGGAGTCAAAGTTACCTGTGGCGGTTGGTATCCGCTAATATGGCTCCACACTAAAATGAGATGCCAGCTCAGTGATGTTCGTAATCTGCCATTAGAAATTAAAAAAAAACAATTCTGACCTCTATTGCATGCTACCCGTTTAAAAAATAAGTTAAAGATTTATTTCAAGTTGCCATTATATGTAAAGCCTTTGAAATGTAATGGTGTTTTCACGCTATATATATATATATATATATATATATATATATATATATATATATATATACATATATATATATATATATGTGTGTGCGTGTATATTAAAAAAGATTTCAAAATAAAAACTGTAATACCCAAAAGTCAGTAAAGAAGGAAATAAAACTATTTCAATTCAGAGTATCTTTTTTTGATTTATTAATACAGTTATTCTAAAAAGATAAGTTTAGATCAGTGTTTCTCAAACTTTCAATACTGGCGACCCAATTTTCAATCATAATTTTTTGTCGCCCACCCCTGTACAACAATAATGTTTTTACTGCAAGAAAAATGCACTTTGACGCTAAAGCTACAATACGATCTCAATTATAAACTGTATAAGTATTAAATTGTGTATATGTTACTTTTAAGTAATATATATTTTAAGAAAAAAATTACTTAAAATATATATTACTTACTTATTATTATGTTATTTTTCTTTCTCTAATTTTTAAATTGGAACAGATAGGAAAATGATATATTTAATTAAGATTTATTTCCTTCAGCATCCATTTCTCAAAGTACATATATCATTAGAAAAATAGTCTAGTCTATGTTGCTCTCTATCATATCCATCACATTTGGCATTATCGGGTACGTTTGTGTGAGTCTGGGTAACCTATCGAACGTCTGCGCAAAACATGTAAAAATGCTTTTTCTCGTACAATTCCAGTCAATTTTGGTCGACTCGATACTTCTATAGCTACCGAATCTAGGTTGAATGTACATTTTTTAATTTGCACGTTAATTGTAATTTACGGAAATTAAGTATTTACGGCAGTAGGTTAAAACAAAATCATACATATATTTTTAAGTCGTAAGCAAACATTCGACGATAATTAACGACAATAATTAATTCGACGATAAAAGGATTCACAAGTACACAGACGAGCATGGTTCCGAAAATTAAATCAAGGAAATATTCTCAAAAATACTTAAATTTTGGATTTACCACTACTGAAGTAAATGATGGGGGCAAATGCCCCAGCTCGTTATATGATAAAACTTACATATCCGAAGAACAACATGTGAAAGTTGTTTTTAAAACCATGTAAAATCATTTAGCCATGTTGGCAAAAGAATTTTAAAAGTATTTTTCTTGATGAGGACAACTTGGTAGCAAGTTACAGTGAATTGGAGATCTATTTCAAGATACTCCAGAAGGGCTCTCAACTTCCGAAGAAGAAATCTTCATAGATTTCACATCCAGTGAAAAATTAAAAGGCAATTTTGTAATAAATCCCTCTTTGAATTTTGGGTAGAGGTGGATGATGAATTTTCTGCACTGAAAACAAAAGCACTTCATATACTATTACCATTTTCAACATCCTATCTTTGTTAAATCGGATTTTCTGCGGTGGCTGCTTTGAAGACAAAATATAGATCTCAGCTAAATATAGAAAAATAACTCAGGGTGTCAATTTCTGATATTAAACCTTCCTTTGAAAAACTTTGCTCTACAAGACAAGCCCATGGAAGTCACTAATAATTATTAAACTTGTTCTTAATTCAGTATTAAGAAATTATTTGTAAAATAAATTCTTCAGTACTGATACATTAAACGTATACTGGCTGAAACACCGGCTCTTCGCACGAGTTCATTTTTTAAAAAAATAAAACATTATTCTTGATATAATAGCTGAACTGTAAGGAGAGTAAAACTGCGTGCACGACATTGTATTCAAAAATGTAAAATGTTTTTTATAGATAAATGCTAGAATTGAAAATAACTGTTTAAAAGAACTGTAATTTTAAACCTCACAGAATTAGCGTTTAGAATTAATGTTAAATAATGAAAAAGAATATATAAAATTCCGATGAATAATAATTGTGTTACTTTTTAATATTTAAAGCAGAAATACTTCAAAATGTTTTAACCCGGGAGCAAGCGCGCACTCGATGCTAACGCTAATGGTAATGCGGGGGGACTCAGTCACCCCAATCATTTGTTTATAATTATTTTTACTGCACACGATACAAATCGGAACTCATGTGAATAATTTAATTAAGAGAAAGTATACTTACCGGCTTTCAAGGACTATTTAATTTTTCTTTGATGATTTCAGAAAAAAACCCAATAAAACTGAACTAAAATGATTCAAAAGTGCAAGACCTTAGGACGCAAATCAGAGACACTTTTCACTAATATTACAGAAATGTTATTTGCTGGCAAAGCTGTCATATTTTGTTCAAGGAACGAAACTAATGTAAAACTAACCATACCAGTAAGTTTGAAGGTATGCAGCAAATGTATTATGCTGCCTGGCTGAAAAGTGAATCATGTCTTCCTTTTCTTTCTACAACTAATGTACAGTATTTCAATAATAATTACAGTGATGAATTGTTTACCTTAGAATTTTTCTCAGAGTCTGGATTTCGTTTTTTCTTTTAACGAGTAATATTTTATGTTAAAGCGTAATAAAAAAAAATCTCTCATTGAGGAAATACACCAAATTACACACACACAAAATGTTTTTTTTCTTCTTTAATTTGGTTTTGGGATCAAAGATAGCAATTTGATGAAGGAAAAACACCAGATGATAAACATAAATTATATCAGTATTTTTGTGTATTTTTTTATTGTGGAAGAAAGTATTTTGTTTTACTTCTTTCCGGTTATTTTTTTAAATCTTTAAATTTTCGATATGCTTGCGCCCCCCTTGTAGGGTTATCGCGCCCCACACTTTGAGAAACACTGGTTTAGATTTAAACGTATTTAATGCATTCCGCTATTAGCTACAAACTGATATTTTCTCCAGCTGTTGTGACACTATTGCTCTTAAAGTTTTCAGAAGTCTTACTTATTGTTCTAAAAAGTTAGGTTTAAATTAATTATTCGCATTTATGAAAAAAAAATTCTTTTCTTGTATTGTTAAGTAAAAAGCTCTCTGTATGAAGCGACTACATTTTGCATGAATAAAAATCTAAAATAAGTAAGTATTTTAAATGATGAATTGAAGCATGTGAACTAAGAAATTGTCGTATATGAATGAAAAAATAAATTTAAAATATAAAATATAATCAAAAGGATAATTAAATTGTAAATAAGTTAAAAATAAACAAGCCATGAAACGTAAAAAATGAAATTTTAAAAAGTTAACAAATTTAAAGAAGTTAAAGACTTAAAGCAAATTATACGTAAAGTATTTTAAATAAATAAAATCTAAAAGGCATCAGCTAATAGCAAAAAGGAAATTTTTCGTTCGGAAATGTTTCATTTTAGACATCACAGATAAACGCGCAATACGTGGTTTTTTCTAGAAAAATATATACCGTGTATTCTTCCGAATATCTAAGCTGATCCGCGTGTATAAATCGAAAGTTCGTTTTTTCTTACAAAATGTACCCGAAATTCATAACCCGCTTATCCTGGAGGAAGAAAATGTTATCAAGTGATAAAATGGTGGAATATATTTTCTAATCAAATTTTAGTAAAGTGTAAAACGACAACACTACGGTAGTTTTATTTTTGGACCTTCTTTTTCTTTCAAATGGGGGGGTCATCTCCCGGAAGAAGGTATCACTTATTATAGTGTGTCACTATATACAGATGGGTGACAAAATAATACGAACACCCGTGAAAGAGGCATGGCCCATTTCAAAGACGCACAACACGCATGTCAGTTAGCGTTGCAGTCCACCGCCTAGCGGATTCGAAAGGTAAAGTATCATTCGCTCAACAGCTGCGATAGGTGTGGCACATTGTCAATTATAATTTCTGAAAAACGCAATAATGACGGACCTGTCAGAGTTCGAAAAAGGTATGATTGTTGGAATGAGGTGCGCTGGTTGCTCGATGACGGAAACAGCCATTTATTTGGGGCGTGCAAGGAGTACTGTATCTGCCGTTATGACAGCATACAAGAAATGTGGGAATGCGACGTCTGGCAAGCACAACAGTGGACGGAAAAGAAAGCTTACCGACAGGGATAAAGAGTCTTAACCCGCATAGTGGCCCGAAAGCGCAAGCAATCGCTATCCCAGATAACGTCTGAGGTGAATAGTCATCTTTGTAACCCTATTTCAGCAAGAACCGTCCAAAGGGAACTTCATGCTTCGAACTTGTATGAAAGAAAGAATTGGAATTCGTAAACCATTGGTAACAGCACGTCATGCTTTACAGCGACGCCATTGGTGTAGAACACACAGACAGTGGATCCCACAACAGTGGCAACAAGTCATCTGGTCGTATGAATCGACATTCACCTAATTCCAAACCACCGGACGCGTTTTTGTGTGGAGAACGCCCGAAGAAGCATTTGCTCCAGAATGCATCGTGCCGACTTTTAAGCATGGAGATGGGTCCCTTATGGTATGGGGGTGATATCTTGGCGTGGTCTTGGGCCACTTGTTACTCTGCATGGCAAGGTTAAAGCTGCCCACTATGTCAATATCCTGGGAGATCAGGTGCATCCATTTGTCCAGACTTCATTTCCCGGAGAATGCCCACTTTATCAAGACGACAACGCTCCTATCCACACTGCTAAAATCGTGCAAGAATGGTTTGCAGAGCATGAGGGGAAGTAGGTCATCTTGATTGGCCCCCTCAGTCACCTGGTTTAAATATTATTGAACATTTGTGGGGATATTTGGAGTCAAAACTACGTGCTCGATTCCCTCCACCATCTACGATTTCGGCATTAGAGACCGCTCTCCACGAAGAATGGCTTCATATTCCATTATAAGTTGTTCATGACCTCTATGCACCCATCCCACGTCGCATACAGTCTGTAATTCAGTCAAAGGGGGGTCCAACTCCCTATTAATAAAGCTTTTCTCCTCTTTCACAGGTGTTCGTATTATTTTGTCACCCATCTGTATGTGGATACTAATTGCCACAATGTAATCTTGTCACCTAGTTTCCCTTCCAAAGGGAGGCACTTGAGTTCTGACGATGCGCAATTGTACTAGAAATTTAATTTTGCCGATAGCAACTTAGCCAAACAGGCACTCAAGGGATCTTTAACATGCCGCATAATCATACGACACTGATACTGTTGATTTTTTGCACCATGAAAATTCACCGACTTGAGTTGGGGTCGAATCCGCAAACTTGGGTGCGCAAGGACAGCACCTAGCCAACTACGCGACCCAGGCGGCATTTATGGATCCAAAAACTACCATATTTTGACTATTTATTTAATATTGTGTGTACTATCTTTGTTAGTTTTACTTTCTACGGAATTTTTTCAATCCCTACTATTAGTTCATTCTCGCCCTATACATATATATATATATATATATATATATATATATATATATATATATATATATATATATATATATATATATATATATATATATATATTTATTTTCAATTGTTAGTAAAATACTTTTTATTCATTCACTGAAGTTTAAATACAATTTTTTAAAACTTGTAGAGGATGATACTTGATGTTATTTCAGTTTTTTAAATATTAATTCATTAGTTAAATTTTATTTTTTAATTTTAAATTTATTCTGCGCTCTTTCTGATGAAGTTAGATTTATCTGCAACAGATGGCACCAGTAAGTTTTTCTAACGAAGTAGGAATTGATAATTTTTTTTTCTTATATTACTTGTTTATTTGTTAATAGAGATGTACAAGAAACTTGTACCAGACAACTTTCAAGTTACTGGTTAGACATCCCAAAGAGTAAATGTGAATTTTACGAACTATTTGAAAACTCGGACTCTGACATTGACTTTGAAAAATTTATAGAACCTTTTTTTTTAATAAGAACTCCATTCAAATGGATAATGGCCTTTGTTGCTTCATATTCCATAAAACCTGTAGCTCTAACTTCATTCAAAACACCCAAAATATTAAATGATTCAAATGGTTTGAGCTTGGCTAACGAGAAAAATGTTTAAAAATTCACCCCCCTCCTCCCGAATTAGTGCTTCCATATATAAGCCGATCCCCTTAACTTTAAAAAACAAGTAATATAAAAAAAATTATGTCAATTTTCCATCTTAGATCAACAAAGAAAATTTTTATTTTAGTTACTTTTTATTAAATAGTTACAATTAATGTAAATACGTAAAAACTTTTGACAGAATCACAACACTAAGTGGTGATTTATTTTTATTAATTATTATTAAAATATCGTATTGTTATCCAAAACAATCGTGTATATAAAATTTCAGTTCAACTGAATGCTTTAAAACGTGAGAAAAAAACTTTTTCGAGTTTTGACGCAAGTCGCCAAAATGGTCGCTAAGTCACCAAAAATGATTCCAACGTGGCAGTATTTGTAATTCTTTAAATAATTATTTTAATCAATTAATTTCCATTAATTTTATTTAAATTACTGTATTGGCATCCAAAATAATCATGTGTATAAAAGTTCAGATCAATTGAGCGCTTTAAAATGTATTTTATTAACGATTGAAAATTCCACCAAGATAAATAAATAAATAGAGAGTGTGAGCTAATAGTAGGAATTGAAAAATGTTCTAATAATTTTCCGCTTATACACTGAAGTTTACTGTACACCATTTTCGATAATGCACAATAGATGCTACGTGGTTAAATGTTATGTAAAACCGCCTTTCGAGTGAATAGAATAACAAAACCGCTATCGATTGATCCGACCCGCACAGCTCTAGAATTGCAGAAAGAAAATCTTACTGAAATATTTGCTATGTTTCAGTTACGAGACTGAATGATGTGGGCCGCTTAGGAAGAGTTGGCATGAAAAGATCTTTCAATAATAAAACAAAATGAAAAGACTCGACAGAAAATCTTTCTGCATCATTGTAAAAAGATTAGTCAGATAAAGATTCGGAAAAAAAAAAAATGGTTTTTTTTTCCTGATGAGTCAGTTTGACTTCTTCGAAAGTGATGAAAGGCATGTGGGAAGACTTCAAGGTTATAAAGTGAGATTTAAAATACTAAATTTTTGCAATTAATCTCAGTGGAATACATGTAAAACTCGGAAAATGATTTTTTTTAAAGAGTGGAATCCATTTGAATGATTTGAATGAAATCATAAAATAAGTAATATAAAAAAAATTAAGTCAATTCCTACTTAGATCAACAAAGAAAATTTTTATTTTAGTTGCTTTTTATTAAAGGTTTACAATTAATATCAATATGTATATACATATGAGAGAAACACAATATTAAGTGACAAAATAGAATGCGATTTTGCTTGCAATTTTCCATTTTCCTTTCTATATAGGGTGTTGGACTATTTTTGCTTACTTATTACTATTTATTCATCAATTAAATTTAATTATTCTAATAAAATAGAATAGTAAAAAAGAAATCACTGCCTTGGAAATTAGGTCATCTCAGGTGTGGGATTTGAACCCACGACCTTTGGATTAGAAGTCCAACCCCTATCCATTTCGCTACAGCGAATGATTTTCCTTTCTGTATATGCTGTTGGGCTACTATTTTTGCTTGTTACTATTTATTCATCTTTTAATTTAATGAATGAACAAATATTTGTGAAAAAACTGTATTAACACCAAGTGTCAGCCACTATAAGTTTAAAAAAATGAATTTGAACTTGAATGGATGAAATGAACAATATATATATATATATTGTTGGATGAATGAAATTTGAACAATATATATATATATATATATATATATATATATATATATATATATATATATTATATATTTATATATATATATATATATATATATATATATTTATATATTTATATATATATATATATAAATATATATATATATAATTATAAATATATATAAATATATATATATATATGTATATATATATGTATATATATTTATATGTATATATATATATATGTATATATAATATATATATATATATATATATATATATATATATATATATATATATATATATATATATATATATATATATATATATATATATAGGGAGAGAGTGAGCTAATAGGAATTGAAAAAGGAAGAGAGTTTTAAGTCTCTTGCAAAAAAAAAAAAGGATTCCAAAATAAGTAATTAATAATAATGAGAGAACTCTTCTTGTATTCTACTGTAAATCAGATTTTTTATATAAAAGATGTATGGCATGAAATTCTGACCATTATCTGGCTTAAATTTTGTGAGTGAGTGAATGTTAACGTCGCACTGTTTTAGCTGCGTGAGAGCTTTTGGCGACGGACCTCGTAATTTTGAACCATGGTCAAGTGATGAGGACGATACCAGAGTTGGCACCCCCTCTCCTAACTATCACACCTCGCCAATGGGAGGACGTTTGAGCTCTCGACAGATTTAATGTGCATCGCTCCCCTACAAGGCTGTAAATTTTGTGAGATCATGAGTGTGTTTGTATATTTACATCGCACTAATAAGCTGAACGAGGGGTATTGGCGATGGACCTTGTAATTTTGAACCATGGTTAAGAGAGAAGGATGACATCTGAGCTGGCACCATCTTTTCCTAATTTCCACACCACAGCAACGGAAGGACGTTCAAGCCTCGACAGACTTAACGGGCATCGATTTCCTCTGCACCGCGGGTCTTCAGCGGTATTAGGCTCGAACCTTTGACACTCCGGCTGTGACCTTCACCAGTAGGTTACCATGGTCAATAAATTTTTTGAGAAAAAAGTATTGTGTGTATGTAGAGTATCTGAGTAGAAAATACAAGACCCTTAAATTTAAGTAATATCTACTACTATCATATTTAAACTAAACTATATCCTATTTAAGTAAATCTACTACTAACCTATTTAAAAGAAATGAATAAAAAAGGATTATAGGCTTAAATACTTCGAATAAAATAGAACGTTTTCTGGTACTGTACAAAAAGTTGCCGAGATCTATTTTTATTTTATCTAGTGTGGTAGCAGAAGCACACAAATTACAAGCTTATGTCATTATTTTTAATGTAATCTTTATATTTCATCATGAGATGATGGAGTTATTGCGCAATTTTTGAAAGCAGCTTATTTTACACAATTGCAAGTATTCAAAATTAAATTTCCTTCCGCAGCGCGCATTTTCATTTCCTCGTTTTTCGAATCGTTAGTTAGAGTGAGTGTTTATTAACGTCGCATTCTAAAGGCTATAGATCTCTTCATCTTTATATCACTAATAATACTTGTTAATAATTAGCTTCCAATATAAAAATGATTAAAATTAATTATAAAATGAATACAAATTAACATATGAGAGTATAATTATTGAGGTAATGAATAAGTTTTAAATGCTAGATAATTTCTTTATATGCAAAAACAATAAAATGGATATATGTAAACTGGACGATGCACATACGATAGCATACGTTTGAATATTACTATATATTTGATTTTGAACCCACCAAAAACCCTAAAAGAAGAAGATAGTAAAAGTATTAACTAATTATAATTCTCCAAAAAGCAGCAGTCATTGCTTGTCCTCTTTATTTTCAAGTAATTCTTGTGCAGAAAATGTTAACACTACCGTCAAAAATTGAAAACAACACGAAGAGTGATAATTTTCACCTACAGAGTTATCAAAACGATTGAACTTAAAAAATAAAGGATAAAATATTTAGAATCCTCCCACAGTGTATTTAATCCCAACTCGAGAAGATGTTCTAAGGGATTCAGTACTTGCAATTCCAAAAAAAAGTAAAAATCTATGAGGTTTGAATCTTCAGCAGAATATATAAATATTGCGAATAATAAAGTGTATATGCATGTTTATATATATATAATGAAATTCAAACATTTTAGAAAACAAATAGCTACTGTAGTTGTTTCAAAAGGAAATAAATTAGTATTAGATTTTTCTAGAATTTTTTAAATTGTTTATATATATATATATATATATATATATATATATATATATATATATATATATATATATACATACACATGAAACATAATGGTGACCTCAATATTGTAAAAGACAACAATCTTAGAAGCACAATGCATAAAGGTACTGGTTTTAGATTAATGATTTCGAATAATAATAAAATTATAAAAAAACAGTTATATAAGGATATTGAACAATTTATATACAAAATAGCTATTAAGTATAGTATGCCTATAGAGGCATTCACAGAATTCAAAGGTAATATTACACAGCAGATTAATAAATATAACTTTGGTATAGATAATAAAATCTTTTTTTTAAAGATATTAAAAATCAGATTAAAAAATTACAAAATAATTTCATTATAGTTTATGTTGATAAAGTGCCAGGCAATTTTGCCTTCATATGTAAATACTATTATAATTTAATGATCAACAGTTATTTTGATAATACTGCATTTATTAAGTCATTATTTTCTGATAGAGAAATAAATAATCGAATTTTGGCTTTTCATAAACAATTAAGAATTCAAATTAATAATAGTTTTAAATTTCCTCATATATTTCTTACTCCCAAATTTCATAAAGACCCAGTCAAATTTAGGACAGTTACAAATGGATTTAATACATATATCAGCAAAACAGGCAAAAATCTCCATGAGAGAGAGAGAGAAATATTATATGAGACAATAAATAATCTTAAATCCACAACCATACTTAAAAATAGTAAATCTCTTATTGAAAAAATGAAAGATAAAAAGATTTATTCAATCTATAGTTTAGATTTTGAAGATCTTTTTAACTCTATTGATATCGATGATATGATTAATATACTTGTAAATTTGCATAAAGATAATTTATTTAATAATGTTAATTATGATAGATTTCGTTCACTACTTAGGTTAGCACTCAAAGAGAACTATATATTTCATAAGGGTAACTATTATCTGCAGATTAAAGGTTTGCCACAAGGTAGTCCTGCGAGCAACTGTCTTGCCAATTTATACTTACATTATTTTGAAAGTAGTTATGTTAATAATTCTAAATATTATATTTATCCTTATATAGATGACATAATCATTTTTGGCAAGCAAGTCAATTTTATACCTAATACTAATTTTTATCCACAATATCTTAATTTAATACATACAAATAGTAACAACAATGAAGCAAATTTTCTTGACTTACATATCAAATTAATAGATAATGTAATAGTTTCTAAAATTTATGATAAAAGAGAAGATTTTAATTCCAATATAATAAAAGTTCCTCATTGGGAGAGTAATGTACATATTTCTATATTTAGAAATATTATTATTAATTATATACAACGCAATAAATTTCTAGTGTCAAAAAAATAATCAGAAGTAATAAATAATTATAAACATTTCACTAAATATTGCTTAAATCAGAAATACCCAATTCATTTTATTAATAGTTATATGAATAAAGCTATTCAATATTGTAAGGATTAAAAATTCTTAGATTAATTATAGTTTAATACTATAAATTTACACATTTCATAGTTATAGTTACCTCCATATTCTATTATTAGTTAAAATTAATTATTATTATTTAATTCATATATACTCTAGTGTCTCTAAAGTTATGGTTTTTTGTAATTCATTTATTAATTTTTTATTTCTATTCTTTTAATGCTTTTGTTAAGTGCTACATTTCAGCCATTCACATGCTTTGAATCTGCATTAGGGTTCAGAATCTGGCAATAACTTATTTATTGCACTCAGATTTAGCGCGGGCTCTGCATTTTCAAGTGCAATTTTTAGGTAAGTTACCTCTATTTTGTAATGGATTTAGATATTTCTATCCATTACTTTCAATAGGTTTTTGCTTAGTATTATTTACATAAAGGGGGAAGGTTGGCTGGCCAAAAAACATGTTCAACCCCACTTTTATATAATTTATATATTAGTCCTAAGTCAGCAATGTTTATAATACTGCAGTATCCATTTTATAATTTTTAATTTAGTGTCCTTCATTGTATGTTCTCTTTACTGTCTCTGTGTGTTTTTCGAATGTGATTGGTGGTGAATGTTCTCTTGTCTGTAGAGAATTAGACTATATATATATATATATATATATATATATATATATATATATATATATATATATATATATATATATATATATATATATATCCACATACGGTTTGATTTGATTATATCAAGATGTGAACATAAATTTTGAAATCAGAAACTGAATCTTGTCCAAACCGATATTCATAACTTTTTCATTTTAGTGAACCTCGTATTGAAAGGGAGCTACAAGTTTCCCATACTTCTCATACACCTATGGGCAGAAAAATTATCTTGAAACTTTAAACTTTTAAGAAATCAAACAATTCTGCATCTAAAAGTAAAAACAGTATGACTTATGCGAAACAATAGAAAATTCATTCAATGCATTTTTAAAAAATTAAATGTGTACGAAACGCGTATTTTGCTTTGTAAAGAACTTTCAGCATCGTATTATTATTTATTTTAAAAAGGAAATAAAAGAAAAGAAAGAAAGAAGTATTTTATTGGTTCATACTTTCTTCTTACATGTGTTGAAAATTGAATTTTTCTTTCTATTCGTAAAATTTACTTACGTGTTTGTTAGGGATAAAATAATCAAAGAGCTCGAAAACAATGAAAAATGCAATGGTATTTATACAAGCACTATCTATATATTCGAATAATTTACATTGCACTGCTAAGCATCACAAGAGCTATTTGTGACAGACCTCGTAATTTTGAACCACAGCCAAGTGACGCGGATGTCATTTGAGTTGGCTCCCCATCTCCGAACTTCCACATCGCACTAACGAAGGACTTTGAGCCACAACAAATTTAAGGTGTATCGGCCTTTCTACATGGATACATTGATGATCTTCAGGGGCACTTGGTATCGAGCCCACGACACAATGCAGGTCATGAGTTCGTGACCATGAACACTCGTCTACCACAGTCACGAGCTAGCTATATAATGACACTTCTCAGCCACCCATCCGATATAGTGGTTAGTGACTCTGACTGCTGCTCCATAAAACCTGGGTTCGAATCTCAGAGAAGGCATGGATGTTTGTAAATGAAAGTGCCTTCATGGCATGGGGGTACTCTAAATAGTCGTCGAGCCGCAAGTCCCATCGTAAGAAGGGAGGTGGGAGGTCTCTGACCACCCCCAGAGTGTTCTCCCTCTAAATTGGAGTGGAAAAGAGCCAAAATCGTACTGTCACCTGCATGATGCTTAAAGCTATGGTCAACGACAGGCGTACAAACTAGCCATTTGCCATGATGAATTTCGTGGGTCTCGATCTGACACTGCCGATCAGGTGGCATTGGCCACAAAACATGGTACTTCTCATTCTGTAAATGTCTGTAAAATTTGCGTTTGTTTCTTATAATTTCTCTCTTAAAATAAGAATTGCGCTTGCATTCTTGCAAAAATTTCATAATTTCAAAGCTATATATATATTATATATATATATATATATATATATATATATATATATATATATATATATTCAAATTATGTTTATTTAGATTATATAGGATTTGAATTATTTTAAATCTCAAATTGCATCATTTCGTTTGGCTTTGCCTTTAATTTGAAGGGGAAAAAACCCATTAACATGGGTGAAAAAAACCATTCTCCATTATACAGATTCTACAATTGTATTGATCTTCATATGAAATGGTGTGAGTGTAATCTATATATTGATTAATGTTCGTGACAGAAGATCTTTTATTAATATATAGGTATCAAGCCATCTGCTCATTAGTTTTTGACTGAAATTGGAATGACTATCTGAGTAAAGATTTATTATTTATACCAAGCATTATTTCTCAAAAACAGTATCGAATTATAAAAACTTTTTGTAATCGAAAAGCGGGTATTGTTATCGAAAATTTTGGGAAACTATTTTATATGTTATGTGTACAAACGTACAACAGAGTAAAATGTGATTGCAGTACAAAGTTTTAATCCTTTTTGAATAGTTTTATTTGAATAATATGAATTTGCAGATATGTTTGTTGTTTTTAAAATTCTTTTATGTTGTATGACACTTTTTTTATATTAATAGCCATAAGTACAACAACTGTAACATCAGATTTAGATATATTATATTTATTTATATTATTAGAGATCCGTGTAACTATATCCTAAGATCACTTTAATGAAATATCGTTTACTTTATCGCTTTTATATTTAAAATCTAATATTTTATTGCATTATAATATTTTAAATTTTTTATTTAAAGAGCAATATACATATTAAAAGGATATAAACTGTCTAATTAATTAAAATTAAACAGCTGTAATTTGGCTCTAAAACTACTTTATGTTTCTTGTTCTTTTGCTGATAGAAGTATACAATGATGCTAAAATCTAAAAGAAAACTTAAAAATTAGCAAATATAACGTATAGTCACAGAATTGAAGTACCTGACGTCTACACGCATGTTAAAATTAAAAAAGCAGAAAAAAATACCAGTATATTTTAAGAAATAAATGTTAGGCATATATATATATAAATGACATGCTTTATATTAAAAATCTTTAGCTCTGTCAAAAAGCTATATAAAATAATATCTGATTTTAGGATTTTACATTATAAATATAATGTTGAAATTAATTATAGAAGGAATGAAGATTATCACATGAATCCAAACATTAGCCATTAAATAAGGATTCAAATTTTTAATATTTTCAGTTAATATATTTACATATTAATGAATATAATAGAATGCACACATGAACAAATAAACAATTTCAATTTTGAAAACTTGTTTATCTGGTTCTTGCTGAATTTTCAAAGATATCAACAATGTTCGATTTTTCTGAATATAAATTCACATAGTTTTATGTACCAAACATAATATTTATAAAATGCGTTTGTTGATAAAAGTATAATCATTGCTTAATAATTTTCTTTCTTTCTTTCTAATTACGGTATTTTGATTTGACATTGAATGGAGCTATCTTTTCGTATATGCCATACATTGGAAGTAAGATTTTCTTATATAAAGGTTAAAAAGATTAAAGCTTTTTTTTTAATCAAGTATCTTCTACTTGTTTAAGTTTATTAAGTTAAATTTTTCTTCCTGTTATATATATATATATATATATATATATATATATATATATATATAATAGATTATATTATGAAAATTGAGAGAGAGGGTAATACTTGTTTTTAATAAAAAAAAGGCGTGTGTTTGAGTGTTTATTAATGCCACACTGTAAAGCAACGCAAAAGCTATTGACGACGGATCTCGTAATTTTAAACTTCAGTCAACTGACGAGGATGACATCTGAGCTAGCACGCCACTCTCCTAACTTCCACACCACGTCAATGTGAGGACTTTGAGTCACATCGGATTTAACTTGCTTATGCGCGTCTACACGGCGGATCTTCATTGGCATCAGGAATCGAACTCGTGACTCAATAACGCCAGCCACGAATTTTCAACCATGATAAATAGGCTACCGCGGTCGAAAAATGTAAAGCAGAAAAACAAAAAAAGTTGAAAAATGGCGATGTAAAATTTTTAATTGCTCTCACGTGTCCTCTTGAATTCACCATATTCTGTGAATCAGTAAATCAGTGGCGTAAGAAGGGGAGGTGGCAGGATTCTAGGGAACCTTAAGGCCTGACTGATACCAAGTACGTAACTCTATTAGATCCGGCTTGGGGCTCAAAACCTGATCTTGCAGGGGGCGGGGGGGCTAATATTCTCCGTTACGTCACTGTAGTAAATGTTGTTTCTGTTACTTATGCCACGTGATCGACAGTAACATCAGATCAAGGTCCACGAAATTCATCGCGGTGAAGGGCTAGATTTTTACGCCCGTCGTTAGCCTTAGCTTTGAGCACCATGCAGGTGACAGTACGTTTTTTCTAGGTTCCACCCCAATTTTGAGAGAACACCCTGGGGTGGTCAGGGTCCTAACACCTCTCCTCCCCTTTCACCAACTTCACGAGAGGACTAGCGACTAGACGGCTATTTAGAGTACTCTTATGCCGCAAAGGCACTATACATTTACAAACATTCCTTCCTTCTCCGGGATTCGAACCCAATCCCTACGGCACCGCCACTAACATACCGGATGGGTAGTATAAACGCAATCATATCTAACAGAAATAATACTGTTTTGGGCATTAATTGATATTTGAGTGTTATTTGTGTGAAAAGTTTGAAGAAAAAAACGAGTACTTCCAAACGTATTTTGAAAAAAGCTCCTTCTGAGGCAAAAATGAAAATTTTCTTTTCTAGGAAAAAACCATTTTAGACGTGTTACTCAGAAAATCTATTGACAAAAGATTTAAAATTAAATAAAAATCGACTTAATCAACTGAATCATCATAACGCATAGAAACCTCTTGTATAAAAATGCATGAATCAATCCAATTCCTTGTTCAGCTTGATGCCTATCAACGGTAGAATTTTATCTCGTTTTCTGATAATGCCTATAGGTACCTTGTTTTTCTCAAACAAAATGTGACACAGGTATTCAACTCGAAAGATGAAGATCGACTAATCTATCAAAAGGTATCAGTTGTTTATATGAATTCAGACAAAGACAAAATCTTGTTATAACCAATTCTTTCATATAAATTATCATCATAAAATTTGACTGATTGATTTTTCATGTGTAATCGTCACGTTGTTAATATGAAGTAACAATTAGCATATTGAACCCAGAGAGCTGTTCTTGACTTCAGTCGTGCAGTAAGAGAAAAAAAACTGATTCTACCACTTTTTTATGGATTTTCCGAGTGATTCTGTAGCCAATATGTAAATATTCGAGAAGTTGCGTCTATTGGTACCAAAATTATTCATTTGGTGTATGCCAAATCGATGATCAAGATAATTTAGAAGAACCAGACAATATATATATCAAAAAAGCTGTAAGTTATTATTTTTTTCGGTCAATTACTGCATCTAAATTAAGACTTTCATGCTAAATAATAAGTCTCTTTAAAGAGTATTCCAAATTAATTTATTTATTTAAGGAATTGTATATAAGTTGTGCGTCTTTTAGAAAATTTTCTATATAATTTATTAACTTTCAATAAAGACCTTATCTTGCATAATGCTTTCAAATGAGTTTTATCATGAAAATATTTAAGTATCTTATAGAAAGTAGAATATAAATAAATATATATATATATGTGTGTGTGTGATATTTCTTAACTAACTATTTCAATGTTTAATATGTTAATTACGCAACCTTAACCTTAGATATGATGAAAATGATTGTTTGTTTAGAGGAAATAATTGATGTATCTTTTGACTATATGTATATATATATATATATATATATATATATACAGTACAGTTCCGATAATCCGAACAATATCGGACCGACCCCTGTTCGGATTACGTGATTGTTCGGATTAGCCGGAGTAACAGCGAAATCACTATTTGAACTGGGAGTACGGGTTATGTTGTACAATTTTTCATACTAAACATTAGTGTTCTGTTCGGTAGTTTATTCCATTTTAAAATTTGTACCATAACTTGATGTACAGTGCGTGAATATTAAATAAAGAACTGTTTTGAATTAAGGTTTATACTGTTTTATATTGAAATATTCACCGATTTTCGTCCTTAAAATTATAAAATTTTTTCCGCGGAGCCGTTCGGATTAACCGGATGTTCGGATTAGCCGTGTTCGGATTAGCGGGACTGTACTGTATATATATATATATATATATATATATATATATATATATACATTAGGAATTTCATTCTGGTTCTAAGTGAAGAGACCCGTCGTCTCTTTCATCATTTTTACACAAAATTTTTAAAGGGATGGAAAGATTTTGGAGTGTTAATTTGAAAAAATACTTTTGCGTATAATTTTCAGATTATCAACAATTTAAAAGCTAAACTTACTATAGTAATAGGTGCGTTTCTTATAATTTTTATCTTTTTGCATCTTTTATAAATTTTTCTTATTTATTAGCTTTTAATAAATATCTTATCTTGCATAATGCTTTCAAATGAGTCTTATCGTTAAAACCTTTAAGTAGCTTATAGAAATGAGCATATAGAGTTCTACACTAAATACTTTGTTGTTAAATGTGTTTATTATATTATTTAATGAGTCTATTATCAGATGATTTTGTTAGAGGGAGATTATTAATACCCCTTTTTCGACTTTTAGGAATTTCGTTTTGGTTCTAAGTGAAGGCTTAGGATTTCCTTCATCATTTTTTAAAAAAATTTTTAAGATCATAAAGAGTTTTCGAAACATGTTACTTTTTAATTGTAATTGAGTATAATTATCACCTCATTAACTACATGAAATTAGACTTGTTGTTTCTGATGCCACCTGTCTGACGGTGTCAAATCGAGGCCCACGAAATTCATCGCGGCATACGGTTAGTTTGGTATTAATTTAGTAGTTTTGAGCACCATACAGGTAACAATACGATTTGGCTCGGTTCCACCCCAATTTACGAGGAGAACATCCTGGGGGGGGGCAGGTGCCTCCCACCTCTCCTCCTCTTCCACCAAACTCACGAGAGGACTTGCGACTAGATGGCTATTTAGAGTACCCCATGCCGCAAAAGCATTATGCATTTACAAACATTCATGTCTTCTCCGGGATTCGAACCGAGGCCCAACGGCACAGCGTCATTAACCATTAGACCGGATGGGTGGTCAAATTAGACTTGTGAATGCAATAAGTGTGCACATATTTTTCGTGTTCCCTTAGCAAAATTTACTGCAATTAAATGGTTAAAGTTAATCGAAATGTTTCAATCTATCTATGTATAGTACTAGATTAAAACGCATGCTAATGTAATACATCTTACACACACACACACACACATATATATATATATATATATATATATATATATATATATATATATATATATATATATATATATATATACACTTCTGGACAATTGCTAAGGACGGATCACAAATTGCTATGTAGCATAACATTAAGCGAGATATGAGGCCTAGTAGGATAAAATATATTTGCCACACAGTTCAGACATTAGAATAAAGAATATTTATTGTTCTGCAAAGTACAAAAGCTGTGAACATCTGAAAGAAAAAAAAATGTTCATTTGATCTGCGTACGGAGAAATGGAACAATGCATCTAAAAGTCAGCAGGCACCTTAAAGAAAGGTATCAGTACGGGATATGTCCACCGTGGAGTGTGATGCAACATTCCACACGTCGTACCATACTTTGCACAACATTATACAGCAGCTGTTGAGGCAATTTATCCCATTCCTCTGTGAGTGCACGGATGCGGGTGTTCTTGTTTGTCGGAGGATAGTTTCGACCAGCAACTTGCCTCCAAAAAGCATCCAACACATTTTCAATGGGGTTTAGATCTGGAGAACGCTCTGGCCATACGAGACGTTGAATACCCTCGCTGTCTAGACAATCCTGAACAGCGAGTGTTCGATGACATGTTGCGTTGTCGTCCATAAAAACAAATTTATCACCGACAGTACCACGGAAAAGACGAACAGGAGGAAGTAGAACTTCATCAATATATCGTTGGCCCGTCATAGTCCCATTCGCAACCACATGTAGGCGCGTGCGGCCATTGATCATGATGCCGGCCCACACCATGATACTGCATGTCGGATATCGGTCCTTTTCCTGGATATTTTCTGGACGGTAAGCAGTACCACTCTCGCGCCAGATCAGTTGGCGTCTACAATCCGATGACAGACTGAACCTACTCTCATCTGAGAATAGTACGCATGCCCAGTCCTGTTCAGTTCAATTGTGATGCTCACGACACCATTGCAAAGGGGCAGTACGGTGCTGTCTGGTCAATGGGACACACACAACAGGTCTGCGTGCGTATAGTCCTCCTCCCCTCAAACGTCTGGCAACAGTTTTTCGGGAGATCTGCTTTCCTGAGGCAGCAAGAAACTGATTTGCCACCTGCTGAACTGTGGTGCGCCTGTTTCTTTTTGCTGATAGGACGATATATCTGTCTTCTGCAGGCGTCGTACTTCTAACACGACCTCCCCCGTGCCGTCTACTACACATTCCAGTAGTTTTAAATGACTTCCACAGCCGTGAAACAACGCTGTGAGCGATGTCGAACTCCCTGGCAACATCTGTTATTTTTCCGCCCTTCTTCGATCTTTCAATAATTCGTCCACGCATAAAATCATCTATGTGATGTCGGAAAGACATGCCAAAAATTTTAAGTTCGTCTATTAAATCTTTCCTGTAAAACTTTGACTTGAAACAACAACTGTCCACACGCGTCAAAACCTTTAAAGCTCTTATGAACGCTATCACGTGATGAACAGACGTGGGAAAAAAATTTGCATACTCATACTTCTTCTTACTAATATCCCGCACTTATTCTAATTTTCCACATTTTGCTTCCTTTCATTTTGTGGTTGCTGTGGATGATAGTGTTATCCGTCCTGAGCAATTGTCCAGCAGTGTATATATATTTATGACTATTATTATTAAAATAAGAAATGAATGTATATTTGTTTTTTTTAAACTGAAATATTTTAAAGCAGACCTATCTCGATAAGCTAAAACGTTTTAACGTGAGCATTTTTCCATTTCCTACTTGGCAATTTTTACATATAGTTTTTATCATAAAAATAATTGCGCAAAAATTCCAAGCTTTTTACTTTTTCACTTAATCACGTCGACATCTACTTTCGCAAATATATTCCATACCACATGCAAGAAACCTTTCTAAAATGTTTAGTCACGCAATCCAGCTCTGTTACAGAAAAAAATGACACTGAGATTTCACCCTTACACTTTTTCAGAATTTCTCAGTCAGTTAGCCTTCAACTCGGATTATATTCAAAAATATTTAGACTTATTTTGTCATTTTTTTATTAAATAACTAACTTGTTAATTTTTTTAAAAAAAGTGTAATGTTGCTATAGATAAAAAAAACTTACGAGTAAAAATACATTTTAGTTCGGCAAACAATAGATAAGGATTCAGAACAGTTTAACAGAAAATGCATTAGGGAAAGAAAATAAAAAGACTAGTAGTATGTCTCTCACATTAGATTTTTTTTCATCTAAAACTCTCTCTGTTGATCGATTGTATAAGTCATCTGAACTTGATGGCGTACAAATGGGGGTGATTTGCTTTGCATGGAAAATTCGCTGAATCATTCAGTTGCTACTACTACCTCGTCTAAAGAGAATGTTAAAAAAAATCGTTCAAAATTCAAGGTTAAGGCTTCACAACAAGCGTATTTTTTCTCTAAATTTATTGCTTCGTACATAGAGACTGCTGAAGAATGATTTACAGGAGAATCTTTTTGCAAACCAGTTTCCCGCTGCAGATTGAGCCTTCGGTTGATTTCACGAATATTCTCTATGAGTCGCAATATTGAATAGTTTTATTAAATTCACTAATGAAAAAAGAATTCTTAAGGAATTATTTTGGTAAAAAAATTGTATTTATGCATAGAAGTAGAAAGTGAGGCTGTTGAGAGAAATTATACCAGAATTTGGTAAGAATTTTTTGATTGTTTGATTTAAAATTTTAATTTAGAATTAAAAAAATGAGGAAATGAGTTTTCATTTTAATATTTTCCAAGGAATATTCTCTTTTAAAAGTTTTTTTTTGTGTGTGTTTATACTAATCTACACTCTCAATTCTGTGATTCCCTGAGTGTATGAATGAAGTAAATTTTTCTTAGTTTTTATTACCGTAAAATCTGGCATATAACGCCCACCTATACTTTGCATTTTTTAATCTTTAAAGTGTATTCACTGTATAACGGGAGCCTCCCTAGTTTTACAAAGAAAATCTGAAATGTTTGTAAACAATGTTCTAATGTTTTGAAGTCATTTATTCGAGGTATTATCCCAGATTCTTTTGAAAAAGTAGTATACTTCTAGAACTAGAACTCTTATAGCTCATAAGGCATGCCATTTCTATTAAATAAACAGTATTTCGATGTATAGAAGTAAATTTTCTTTTATGCTCATCTCTTTTGTTATTTTTAAAGCCATCGTTTTTAAACCCGGAATATAACTTTCACCCTTAAATTTCGATCTTATTTTTTGAGTTAATCTACTTATTTTCTTAGCATTTCTTAATACAGTCGAATCTCCATATTACGAACCTCTATATTGCGAATTTTTCTGTATAGCGAACTTTTTTCTGGAATCAAGAACATTCCACGATTTTCTTCATAAAATAACCTCCCTAGAGCGAAATGCATTTTCTACATAACGAACTTTTTTTCTTGTGATTCGATTTTTTTCTCCCTATTTCTAAAGTACTTCTGGGCCGTCATATGATGAAGTAATAAATTTACTTTAAATAATGTAGCGTGTATTACTGTGTGAAGAAAATACGCCTGAAGGTGTGTTTGGGACGTTGCAAAGATGCGAGACGTATTATGAGAGAAAACATGCATTTAAACAGAAAACTCAAAACATTTAATAGACTTAACCAGTTTTTAAATTATTCATCTGCTAAAACATGCTTAAAGTTACAAAATAGAAAAAAAATGTATGTTTAAAATTATTTGTAGGCTTTAAATTAGAAAATGTCCTAAAATTTCATTAATTTTAATATGAAATTATTTCCTTAATGCTGAAAATACATTGTATTTCTCGACATTCTTTTTTCTTGTTTTCCTTGCAGTTTTTCTTTCTTTTCTTTGATGAGTAAGATTTGTGAAATAAATAAATATTAATTTACAAAAAGGTGTGAATGAACACTTTTTATACTACTATATAGAGTTTATGAATTTAAAATTTGTTTTATGTGGTTCCAAATGTCTATTGAAATTGTCTATAGCGAATTTTCCATATAACGAACTTTTTTTTCGAGATTTAGTAACTTCGTTAAATAGAGGTCCGACTGTAATTGTTACAT
Source organism: Trichonephila clavipes (assembly GCA_019973935.1). Classification (NCBI taxonomy): domain Eukaryota; kingdom Metazoa; phylum Arthropoda; class Arachnida; order Araneae; family Nephilidae; genus Trichonephila; species Trichonephila clavipes. The sequence continues at coordinate 639,305 of BMAU01020026.1, read as the reverse complement.
TTTATTTACCAAGTCATATTGTATATTTTTGAAGCATTTCTAAAGCATAAGTAGTATCAATTCCTTGTAAATGCATACGATGAGTTCTCTCTTTTGTTCTATTTTTCAAGATAATGTCGTGGCCGTGGTAGTCGAGTGGCAATGGTTGCGAACTCGCGTCCGGTGTGTCGCGGGCTCGAGTCCTGGTGCAACTGATAACCCGCGAGAGGGAGATGCACGTGAAATTTGTCCTCCTACTGGCGTGGTGTGATAGTTTGGAGAAGGGGTTCTAGTTTATGTTCCATCTTCTTAGCTTGACCGAATTTCAAAATTACGAGGTTCGTCGCCAATAGGCCTTGTGTGTAGATTTGTAACGTTAATAAAGTTTGCGACATTATAAACTCTCATTCAAAATAATGTCTAAGCGAAGAAAGTTGTTTTTGTTTTCAAAAATGAGGAAAAATTCAAATTTTTCATGAAATAAAGAAGGAAAATAAAATTATTGTGAGAAAAAGTACAGAATTTAAATTCTATGTAGAGAGAACACTTTGTCAGTATTTTTTTTATCAGATTATTTGTCTTATTATTGACTTGAATGATAAGTTACAGGACATTAAAGAAAGAAGGAAGGAAAAAAATACTGCAACGAATTATCTTCATGTATCCCATAAATCATAAATTATCTCAAGTCTGAAAAATAAACTGTGAACCACATTCTTTTGATATCTTCGAAAAACGAATAACTGTTGACAGATTATCATGGTAAACAATTAATGTATAGTATTACCATTTTTTAAAAGAATCCCACATAAGGTCAAAGGTTGTTGAATCTGCTTATAAATCCCAAAAGGGACCCCAAGAGAAAGATAAATATTATCTTCAACTAGTTTGATACAGAGCGTAGAAGCGATGAACGCCTTTGATTGGAAAGAAGCGGTGACATCGGGAGTTCCTTGGAGACGAGCACAAATTACCCTTCATCAAGTAAAAGATGCTCAAAATGTCGGTATTAATCTGCTTTACTCGTTAGACAGGCAATGCCATATTTTCTTCTGTTCAGCTTTATAGCTTTTATTATTTTAAGGCAATATGATGGTCAATTCTTGGGAAATTAAGGTTAGTAAAATATATATATTTTTATGTTATTACATCAAGAGATATATGTAGTCTCTCTTTAAACAATTCCTACTTAGGTCAACAAAGATAATTTTTATTTTAGTTACTTTTTATTAAACAGTTACAATTAATATAAATATGCATATACATATGACAAACCACAATATTAAGTGACAAAATTGAACATGATTTTCTTTGCAATTTTCCATTTTCCTTTCTATATAGGGTGTTGAACTATTTTTTGTTTTTTATTACTATTTATTCATTAATTAAATTTAATTATTCCAATAAAATAGTATAGTAAAAAGAAACCCCATTCTCAGAAATTAGGTCATCCTAGGTGGGATTCGAACCCACGACCTTTGGATTAGAAGTTCAACGCGCGTTACAGGAACACAAGAAGTGATTTTCCTTTCTATATATGCTGTTGGATTATTATTTTTGTGAGTAACTATTTATTCATTTTTTAATTTAATTAATGAATTCATGTTTGAAAAAAACTGTATTAACATCAAGTGTCATCCACAAGTTTAAAAAAAAATGTATTTGAACTTGAATGGATGAATAGAAAGTATTAGTAACAATTAAAAATTTGAACAAGATATATATAAGGACAGAGTAAATTAATAATTGGAATTGAAAAAGAAATCTGTGTATTTCCACTTGTTGTTGTTGTTGTTGACTAATTCCTCCTGTCTAGCCGCAGGCTAGACCAGGTCCATGAGCCCAAGAGTCCTCAGGAAATCATTTCCACTTGTAAAGATACATGGTTTTCAAAAATGGGTATGTGTTCATAATTGACATGACTTATACAAATGCTACTCTTTTGTCGTTGTGAATTATAACTTTATATCTATTCAAAGTGATTATATCAGTGCTTCTCAAACTTTCAATATTTGCGACCCAATTTTCAATCATAATTTTCATCGCACCCCCTTCTATAATAAGAATGTAATGAATGCAATAAAAATGTAGTTTTTTTTATATAAAGCTACAATATGTCTTTAATTATAAACCATACAGATTATTAATATATTAAATTTTGTATATGACAAGTCCATGGAAGGCACTAGTAATTATGAAACTTATTTTTAATATATTGATAAATTAATATCAAAAACATTGTGCAGTCTAATACACTTATAAGTACAGTGTAAATGTGTCTTTAATTTTTATTATGTCAAAATGTATTTTAACTTGCTTCCCCTTTCTCAGTAAATTAGTACTTATTTTAAATCTTTATTTTCGGCTTTTCAATATGTTCGCGACCCCCACTTGGGGATATCACGCTCCCGTAGAGGAGCGTGTAACACAGTAAAGAGAGATGCTGGATCATATTCCTTATTAAAAGCTATATCCGTAACTGCGATTACCAGAGTTTTTGAGTTATTATTACCGTTTCTCTCTCGATCTAGAAGAAAAACATTTTTAATTGTTTACCATATTCGGGTTCTTTAAATACCACTGACGTACCTCTCAATTAAAATATTCTTTTTATGGCCTATTTTTTTCGAAAAATAGGTTATTTACTTTAAACGAGATACATATATTTGGGGAAATAATTTCTAAGCTGCGTCATCGATATAAATAGGAGGATATAAATTAAGTTCAGAACGTCATTCACATTTATTTTTATATTACCCATAAACAACAATTTACTTGTATTACGGATATAGCAAATACACTTCTAATGAACTCTTTGTATTTTTAGAAAAGTAGTAGGTAAGAGCTCTGATATCTTAGTATTATAAATTTTCCCTTGCTCTTTCAAAAAAGGACTTTTAAACCGCTTCCCTTGCAATTTTTTTTTGAAAAAAATTACAAAAAATCATCACATTTTTTTTTATTATTATTAAATACAAGGAAGCGAAACAAAACAAAATGTGCAGGTTTTAAGTTGAATTTTTATTTTTTTATAGGTGTAAAAGCATTTAGTTTCACTGTTAGTTTACTATCCCGAGTTATCTCGGGCAAATGGAAAAAAGTTAAATATTAACCTTTGTACGATAGTTTTTGAAAAAAGGGGCAGCAAAAAATGATACCTGACATTCTGTAGATTGGTCTTTGGTCTCTTTACTTACTGGCTTACCTCCGGAATCTCTTTTACGGGAGCACAGAGTCTCGTTAGATTTGATTTTTTTTCAGTAGCAATAATAACATCCGAAAAATCTCCTTAGGACAACCTGAGTGGTGAAGGACTAATGCTGGGTTTTTCTGATGTGGCATAAGACTCGTCACGATGATTTTCTGAAATTATTTTTTCAATCAATTCCATTCTAAATTGTTTAGGTGATCGTGAACCTCCTGATTTACATTACAAAATGTAGGCTACATACAGAAGAATCTCTTCCACTATTCTCAATGTCCACCTCTTCATAATCACTATCTCAAAAATCATCACATTCGCTATCCTGTATCATTGCCATTATTTTACTTTTTTTCAACGGCACTATCCTTCTTTATACATTACTAATCAACAAGCCGACGTGTTCTGTATTGTAAGGAAAACACGTTGCCTGTCTCGCCAAAAAATCCGCGAAATCAACAAAGCTTTGCAAACTGCCAATCAAAGCTGAATATTTTATTTCATTTCTTCCTGGCCGTGTGAAACCGTGATAAAACAAATCGTACCGACAAATTCTGCTTCGTCCGAGTTATCTCGAGATAATAATTAACTGCAATATATACGAACCCGAGATAACTTGGGATAATAATTAACTGCAATACATACAAACCCGACATAACTCGGGATAGTCAGGCAAGCGTTTAAACCTAAAAGTTAAAGACCTAAATGTTTCATGAGTTGTTATTGATATAAAAGTGACCAAGTGAATAACTTCATAGAATTTACATCACGTCATTAACAAAACTTCTACTTCTTACTATTGTTTCTAAATGTATATTATTCTGAAGTGTCTCAATTTATTTCTATACAGTAATACAAAATAAAAAAAATTAATCAAAGAATTGAAATAATTTATCTAACACTATTTGTATAGTTTAAATAAGCCATGTCAAAACAATGTCTTCCATGTCATATGAAAATTTTATATGATTCTTTCATTTACAAGAAGATTTATGGATGTAGCTTAACGCCTGATTTAGCCGTATATATGTTTTCTAATTTATAAATCATTTCATTGTTATTTTCTTTAAAAATTCCCCAAAATTAAATAATTTGAAATGCATTTTAGGTGTTTCTATAAAGGCTGTCAAAAATGACATCTCCATCCTGATAATATAAAACAGACTAATGTATAAAATGTTTGAGGAAGGAATTTTTAAGGGGTGTTGGAAAGCTAAAATCTTATTTTTTTGACAATTTGAAATTTTTACATTTTCAAACTGTATAGATTTTAACCTTTCTAAAAATACCTTACTTTAACCTCTAGGATATTTAGTAGCCCTTAAAACGTATTTTTAAATAATCATTGAATCTGGGCCATGCTCATTTTAATGGCGAAAATTGTAAACAAACTACTTTGTTTTTGCTTAAAAGTGTAACGACTAATATAAACCAAAACATGTATCTTTTATTTTAAATTGAGCCTTTTATGCTTTTTATTTCCTAGTCGATTAGAAGTCTCAATGTATACATTAAAATCAATTTATCTCAAAATATAAATTTTAATGTGCGATGTACCTTTTCTGAGAAACTGCTGTTCACAGGTATGTAAATTTTTTATGAATTATTTATAATGATGTCTAATATATACTAAAATGAGCTTTTTGTAAAAAACTCAAAAATTTAATTTTTACAAATTTTTTAAGTAAAAAATGGGTCAAATTTCGCAATGTTTGATAAAATATTTCATAATTTATTAAAAAATTCAAAATTAGCTAAAAGCTCATTTTAGTATAATGAGAGAGGTGTACTTTAATAGTATGAAAAATTTCGAGCATGTGCATAACACACATTTTGAGAAAAGGTACATCGAAAACAGCCAATTTAACATTGTCAGTATAGAGAAAGAGAGAGGTTTCCAACTCCCCTTAATGAACAAAAAAAATATTCAACTTACAATCTTTTTTAAAAATAAATTTTAGTTCGAAATTAAAAGAAATAAAACCAAAATAATCGTATAAACAATAACAAGAATTAATTTTTCACATTTCTAAATTTACTTAGTTCAATAAACACTCTTTGAAAAATGAATAAATATTCTCATTTTTATCTAATTTTTTTAGGGGCATTACTTCTTTATCTTAATTTCTTTTCTAGATGCTTAGATTATTTTGAAAATTTTTATCAAGTTTAAACTATCTCTTTATCTACTCTCTTAAAAAGACAAATATCTTTAGATAAAACTTAACATTCTATTTTTCCCAGAAAAGTTCTCAGTTAAAAGCAGTCTTAAAATCAACTTTTAAGCGGTTTCCTTACTATGTAACAAGAGAACTCTTTCTTTTTCTGAAACCTTAGCTTAATTCGACAAGGATAAACATCCTCTCCTTAGAGTTCTATTCCCGGTATCATCCATTCACCCGTAAGAGTATCGTGATGGACTTTTCTCTATCGAGACGAGCCTCTATCTGTCCAGTTTCATCTGGGAAACTCAACACTCGAGATTTCACAACAGTGCTCGATGACCGAAGCCCTCTGTAGAATACTACATGGTCATCGTTGAGATCATTTTGAGCAGCTATCGCAGTTTTTCGGCAGTGACAGAGCTTGGTAGAATTCGAGCTGAAAGGGTTGTGTTGCGAATTTTTGCGAGGAAAATAATATCTAGCTCCTTCAACGATGGAGAGATCACAAGTAAATAAATATTATTTTTTCTTCATAGTTTAGATATATGTGTAGTGAACAATATATATGGCATTTTTTATAAAGTGAAATACTTTAAAAGTATTTCTAGTAAACACTTTTTCTTTTCCTTCCTATTTTTTTCCCTCCAAAGCTAAAAAAACAGCTTTGAACATGTGATGCTTTTGATAGTATCAATTCGAAAATACCATTTTAAGAAAATAAAGTGATTCATAGGTTTTTATAAACGTTTGTTTTTAATTGAATATTAAATCGATATAAGTAAGCTAAATTAACAATACGATTCATTTTTAAGGTGAGGTTTCAGTTAACAAGAATATTTTTCAGCTTTGATCAATATTGATGTATTTTGATCTGTTTAATCTCTGCATGGAGTACATCTTTCTAAGTTTGTAAATAAACATTCTTAACTGACGTCATAGGATTTTAGATATCTTTGTTTATTAGAACTTGGAGATAATGTTTTTACTTGTTTACTTATAACTTAAATCGAGAATAACTCTAGAATGACTGCATAAGTTATTTGCATTATTGATGAAACACCCTTCCCCTTGACATCAAATACTTAATATTTATTTTATTGGAATAAAAATACCACAATTTTCTGTACAGTAACAATGGCAAATTTAACTTTCATGAAAATTTAATTATGGAGAACTACCTTAATATTTAATAAATATAGAAACAAAATACTCAAAACTGAAAATAAATTTTTATTTTATTATTTTTATAGTTATTTTACTGTTGAAATGAAGTTTTTGTTCTTAACTGTTTATTTTTGATATGTTATTCAAAAAAACGCTTATTTGTATCTTTGTCTTACACCATTAGATTACTTTTTAGAGTAAAATCAGCCGATTATTTCATAGATTTGTTTTATTATATGTGTTAGGTAATAAGTATTTGAGCCAACAATATATATAAGAAATCATTGAATGATTTGTATTCAATTTTAAATTCAAAAGTTTTATTTTCATTTCGGTGAATTATAAAAATTTTAGAAATGTTGTTTCAAAATTAAATTTAAAACTTATTTTCATATTGAATAAGTTTTACGAATTAACAGCAACGGGGAAGAAATAGAATAAGTATATTAAATATTGTATAGTCAAAAATTAAAGTTGTGTGAATTGAAAATTTTCAATTTATAACTGTGGTGGACAAAGTCAATTCAGAACTTAAATATTAAATTATTACTGCATTAGATTTAAGCATATTTAAAATGTTAATTTTATATTTTTCCCATATATTTTTCTTCTGAAAAAAGCTGCTAATATTTTTGCATAGTTTGAAGCTTACTTAATATTCCAATTCAATGAACATTGCATATTTTCAATTAATAAAATGTATCCATATGTATAATTATCGTGAAATATAATATCATTATATTCTAAAATCATTCTTTAAATTTCATTTTCTTTCTTAAGCAATAATCTTTTATCAACAGTTCAAAATATAACGTATAGTTAATGTTTATTTTGTTTGTGTAGGTAAAATTTATTTTGTTGTAGTTTGAAATTGTGCGTGTTTTTTTCCTTTAAACAAGCTTATTTATTCCAATACATTTTCGAATTTTGAATAATTCTTCTTATTGAAAAATTCTGTGAAAAAAAAAACCCTACAAGAGTTTAAAAATGGGAGTTTTTTTTGAAAAAATAATAAAAATTGTTGTATATAAAATCTCTTCGTAAAAAATGTTTTCCTTCTAAAATATTTAAAAGTTTAGTTTGACAAATAATTTTAGCTTCTTTTTTTCCCTAAAGATATACATTTATTAAAATACTTTAAATATAGACTGCAAAAGAATTTGAGAAATTTATTTTTAGTATTTTAAAAAGGAAAAAAAAATTATATTTATTTTCTTAAGATAGAGATATTTTTCTCTTATAGATAGATAGTTCATAAACAGGAAAATCTTTGCAATGATTTACATATACAAAGTAGTTAAATTATCCTTCACAAAGCTAATAATTAATAAGAGATAATAAACTCTTATAAAAGAATTGATTTTTAATACTTGTGTATTTACGATAGTTTTCTCTCTCAGAAAATTTATTTTTAAATCACTTTTTAAAATTCTAAACAAAGTTCGATAAATTAAAAGGAATAACTAAAACGAGGAAAGTAATATCTTTTAAAGAAGTTAAATTATTAATGACATTAAAATACAGTTAACTTCTTACTTTTCACAAAAATGCCGCCATAATACGAAATCTGAAAAAGCTTCAACGTTTTTTGAAAAATATTCCAAATTCTTATCTTAAAACATTAATTTCTTTTATTTACAAGGATTATTTGATTAATATAACATTTCTTTTATAATTGGGAAAAGAAAGTATTTTTGAAATTGTTTTGTCTTTTAAAATTCAACTGAAAAAAAGACGACTTTTCTTATAAAACCAACATTTCTTCATTTTATTCGGTATTTTTAGCATCTTATTATTTTAAATAAAAATTGACCTGATATCAATTAACTTTAAAAAAAAAATATGTATCACAAAAAAATCTCTGAAGTCCCAGTTTCTGAAGTGTTTACCTTAAAGGAGAACAGTTGAGAGAAACTATCTGGAAAAGTAAGAGTTATGGACGAATAAACTCTGAATCCGTTGGCGGTCTTGACTGTTGAAACACTTCGCTTTGATGCAACAGTTCCCAAAGGACAACTTGACGCTTCAATTGGAATGAGCCGCCACCGGGCCTCATTTGGACAGCAGCCATCGGGGGAATTACTCTTTGGATGTGGACCGTTTGCTAGCGAAATATTTTGGCAGGATCCTTCGCCATGTGAATCATCTGGATATAGACTAGTTAGACGTCATTTTGGCCTTCGTTCATTCCGTTTATACAATCTTTAAAAACAACACTGCACACATATAAAAAATCACAAAAAATCCAAATTTTGAATTTGATATTTGGTTCTGTAAAAAAAAAATTAAGATTGTGATTTGTAATGAAGTCTTGATTAGAGCATTTGAAACAAAGTTTATGTCAGTAATTAAAATTCCGTTAAAACAATAGGACGTTTATTTTGTGGAGCATTCTACAAGACAATAGGTTTATAAAACATTTATATTAGGTTTAATTGGATCTTTTTTTCCCAAAGCAATTTCGGAGTTGCTTATTTTTAGATTCAAACATTTTGCTTTGGGATTATGGGGATGGTACAGTTACTTATTTTTTTCAATCTTAACATTGCATTAAAATGTCGAAATGAATTTTTAGTATTGATAAATTTCGTTGTTCGTACTTGATTACATTAAAATGAACTTCTGTAAATGAAGTGTGCAATAATTTTAGTATCATTTCAGTTAAAATATAAATTTATATTTGTACAGTGTTTTATAATGGGATATTGACTACGTTTGAAAATGAGATTTTGAAAAGGCGGGAAAATGAATAATTTTTTTATATTTAGAGTCAGTTGAATTAGAATATACTTATAAAATGGTTTTAAAAATATAATTAGAAGAAAAATTATTCATATGCATTTTTTGGGCAAAAAATGAAGGAAGAATGGTTTATTTTTAAAACATTATCTTTTTATGACAAATACTTTGATGATAATAATATTTTGGCTATATATATAGTTAGGATTTCTATACAGAGCCTGAATTAAGATTTTTGAAAAATTCTCATTATTTTCAGAGCTACCATCAATTGAAATTTCTCTGCTCTGATGTATTAAAATATGAATAAATCCTCTTTTAAATTATGTATTTTAAAAATCCTAGTTGAAGTTATGTACAGAGAACTCTTAGCTATATATATAGCCAAAATATTATTATTATCTTCAAAGCATTTTTCGTAGGAAAATGTTTTAAAAATTCCTCATTCTTCATTTTTTCTCTCAAAAAATTGCATTTAAAATTTAGGACTACGATATGAATTAAAATGTTTCATTTTAAATGATATTCTTTCTTTGCTTGAATACTTTCAACTCTTCTGCATAAAATCTCACAAATTATTAAAACAATAACTCTGAAATTAATAAAAAAGCCAAAATATTTGTATTGAAATTAAAATGAATATTATAACAAACAAATTTTCCTCAGATATTTGAACTGAAATGAATCGATGTCGGTATACTTTTAATCTCATTAATTGGGTTTAGAAAGAAAACTAATTTTTTTCTATCTAGAGAAAAATTATTTTAATACAAGGCTTCTTGTTCCTATTTAACTAGTGAAATATAAATTTACACTTGCGTACAAATATTTATTTCATAATGCATAATAAGTAAAAAGAGTTTAGTCGGGAGTATCAATGTAAACGTAATCATTGCAAAAGAAAAAATAATAAATAATCCACTACGACTAAATAAGATGCATTATCATTATCGTGACGAATCATAAAACGTGTTAAGTTGATAGAAGGTCTAGGTATATGTAAGGTTGATTCTCCACTACATTTTTTCCATGAGGGTACACCTTTTGGATGGTAAGTTATTTGAGCTATTTCCTAAAATAAGTTAGAGAAATATGTATTATACTAAAATAAGTATTCTCTTGAGATGATACATACAGTTAGAGCAAAGTTTTATGTATAATATCGCTATAATATGTAAAGATGAAAAATTATAAGCATAAAAATCCTGAAATTGTTTCATTTGGAATCAAAATTACTAAGCAATTATTTTTATTTTAAGTTCACTGGGAAATTAGATAAGTATTGGCAAAAGCATGGATTCTATTGAAATAGTAAAAATACTTTTTTAATTTGAGAACTTAAGATTTTTTTTGTGCAACAATAATTTTGTTAGTTGAAAAATTTTAATTCAAGGCATCAGTTAAAATTGTAAACATAAATTCAAGCAATGAAAATACTTCTAGAATAAATGAGAAATTTTTGGCTGCCACAAGCTCGGTAATATTATGTATGAATAGTTAATAATTAATTATAATAGTTAATAATTATAGTTACTTCTTTTTTTCAGAGAACATGTCACTCTTGAGCTATATTTTGACAAAGAATTTAAACAGTGGCAAATTTTTTATAAGATTGAATTAATTAGAAACAATAACGAAAAAAATAAACCTCATTTAATGTCTTTTCAGAAAATGAAATCTGTGAACTTTGTCTTGAATAATTTTCCCAGTATAATAAATGCTCCTTCTTTTAGAGTTTCTTTTTATTTGAAATCTCTAATATTTTCACGTCAATCTTTCCTCTGAATAAAATATATACCAAAGTAGCTGAACAAGAAAAATACATAAAGAATAAACTTTCATCAAGTATTCTAATAATTTTATCAAGAAATACTTATGATTTTTAACTTTATTTTGGTTTTTTAAAAATAATTTCTCTATATCTAGTATAACTTCATTGTGTTTCTTATTGTTTTTCAGCATGTTTATTTTATTTGTGATGCATCTATCCCAAATTCATACCCTGTAATCACATCACATTTTTTCTTAACGTTATCTTTTATTATTATTGAATTTTTAGATTCTTTATTGGAATGATTGTTTTAGATTTTGCTTTTATAAAATGAGATCTGATATTATATATTTTTTACATATTTTGATGAAAACTTTGAATTTTTTCACAGCACAATAATAATCATATATATTCTAATTTCTTAGAAAAACAGTTGAATTTTTTGTAAAGAAATATTATTTTTTAATGTTCAATTTTTTCCCTACAAACTTAGTTATGCTAGAGGCAAATGAAAAATAACACTTTGAATGGTTAATTTCTTATCGGATAATTTTCAAAACTGATTATTAAATATTTTTATTTACGAAAATTCATAATATTTGCCAATTTATAAGATTTTTAACTTTTAACAAAAAAATTTTAGCTTTAAAATGAATAAAACCATAACCAAACACCATTAAAAGCGACGACATAAATGCATTTTATGTATTAAAAATATCTCTAAGCTGCGTGAATTATTTAATTTTCATTACACATTTTGTTTTCATCTGCAGGCATTTAAGAAAGAGAATATAATGGACATTAAAACAACGAAGCTGGTCTAAAACACATTTAAAATAAAAGCAAGCGAGAGAATCTTATAAAAGAATTTATTACACAATAAACAAATACATCTCTGCTCATTAATGTTATTCTAAATATAAATATTTGTTTGAACATGTAACATTAAGATTTTGAATTATGCTTTTCATCTATTCTGAATATTTATAATTTATATGTGCTCTTCGTTCTATATTTTCGTAATAATTAGAATTTAATTTTGAATTCATCCCCTTTGTTTAAAAGTGACTCAGTAAATAAATAAAAAGGAATTAATTGTCTCTTAACACGTGCACACACACGCACTCACACGAATCAAACGTAGTGTGGGGATAATCTTTAGCTAGTTTTAATTTATATGATAACTCTTATGAATATACATAATGACTGGAGCAAATGAAGCTACCAGGAAATGTGTTAAAATCAGTGCCGGTTTAACAATTGGGAGCCTGGGCCTGGGGACTGGAAGGGCCCGGATAAGCTGGACTTAACCAGATTTTCTGGTTATAAATTTCAATCTTTTAGTGCCAAGGGAGCCTGGAGATCTGCACTCAGGGCCCGAGTGAAGGAGTATTAAAGTCGCACTGTTCAGCTACACGAGGGCATTTGGCGACGGACCACCTAATTTTGAGCCATGGTCAAGTGACGTGGACGACACCTGAGCTGGCACCCCCTCTCCTAACGACCACACCACAGGATGTTTCAGCTCTCGACAGATTTAACATGCATCACTTCCTTACACGGCGGGTCTTTAGTGGTACTGGGCTCGAACTCATGACATGCTTGCCATGATCTGATACCTTGACTACTGGGCTACCGCAGCCCTTGCCCAGAACCCGAAATGAGTTTAAATCGGCACTGGTCAAAGTGGCAATATTAGAAAAGATGAAGTTATGGTTTAAATAGTATTTACCATTAGGCGAGTAAAAGAAAATAATTAAGTATCGCACAATGACTTGGAAGGTTCAAGACTATATCATAAATTAAGAGGACATAGTACGATTCCTCTTAACTTGAAAAACGCAGAATTATGATAGCTTTTACGTTCGTTTTTATTCACATCCCTATGGAAAATCAAACTTTAAATTTACTTATCTTAGAAAGATAAAATAGCTAGTCTGTCTCCATTTAAAATTCTAAGGCTTTTTTTTCTATTTGCCTGATGCTTTGAATTTTTTTTACCTATTGCTAACAATACATGTAACAAAATTTGTTATGCATTTTTGAATCAAAGTAATACTTATTTTTTTGAAAATAATTGAAATCAGAATTCATATATTTTTTAAAGAATTTCCAATACGCATTCTTAAAAAGAAATAAAAAGAAATACTGTACAAATACCAATCATGTTATCGCTAAACCCATACCAACATTTGTTATACATAGTTTGACGTACTTGTAAATCTAATTTGATGTGTGTACGTAAATTTTTGTAGGAGTAGCATTTTAAAATCACTTCACAAATTTTAACTTTTTTCCTTAAAAAATTAAATGGCTAGCCTTTTATGTAATTCTGTCCACAAATTTTTTTACATAGTATACACACATAGGAGGCAACCAAAAAATTTTGAAAATCGTTAAATTAAAAATTTTTGCGTAAATCGTACCATGTTCCCTTAAAGAAACTCCTTGGAAAGAAAGTTTATGTATATGTAAATAATTCTCTATTTAAACTTTATATACTATGTGTATACATATATACACTATATGAACTCACAAACAGATAGTTTTTATAAACTCTACAGCAGAGACTGAAATGAGACTTGGATATTAAAGGTAAAAAGATTCATATAGATTTTGGAATCTTAAAAAGATGGATGTCGTAGTATTATAAACAATTCGGACTGAGAACACCCTTTAAATTTATATAAAAGTGGGGTTTAACCAGTTTTTTAAGGCTAGCCAATTTTTCCCCTTTCTGTCTATAACACTAAGCAAAATCTTATGGAAAATAATGGAAAAGTTCTAAAATCCATTATAAATAAAAGCTAACTTATCTAAAGATGAATTCAAAAGTGCAAATATTATAATCAATCAATGAACAATAATGAAGTTACTGCGAGATTCAATGGTCCAAATACAGATTCAAAGCGATAATAGTGAAAGCCAAATTGTAGCATAGTAATAATTATAAAATTTTTACTAAAATAATTACAAACTGGGTTATGTTAAATTAAAAACTAAAATTATAGGAGTAACGTTTAGGATAGTTATGTAAATGTCTACACTATAATATTTAACATTAAAAATTTAAAAAAAAATAATAATTTGAATGTTAATTTTAAGAACTATACAGTAACGTTATCTATGAATTGAGTAAAATGTAGATAATACATGGAAGTATATATATGAATATATTTTCTATTTGTTCTTTAATAATAGCAAGTTAATATTCTACAAACAAGAATTAAATCCATACAACTTAAAATTTGCTTATACAGGTAACTATTAATGAAATTAATCGGATATTCCTGATCTATATAGTATTTAATAAGATTATCACGATTTTTTGTCCTTTCCGAATTCTTTTGAAACTAGAAGTCTGTTACGCGTTGTGTGTAATTAATAATAAAGTTTCTAAACATTGATAAATGTATATTACTTTCCCAGTTTGGTACTAAAATATTATTGAAAATAAATTCACATTTTTTTGTCATAGATAATAGTACCTATTACATTACCTTTTAACTGTATTTCAATATCTGGAAAATGTTTATGTGTGTATATATTATTATTTACCATATTAATTTTAATACATTCAGAAGATTTAAAATTTGGATGAAAAGGATATATGTTAATGAATTGTTGTTCGAAAATTTTATCATATACGTCTTTTCTACATCTATTCCACCGAAATTTCTATGATAAAAATTAGAATTTTCTGAGACAGTGAAGAATACCTTATTTATTAAATTCACTTTTTTATGGTCTTTAATCAAGAATTTTACAATTTGCAATTATTTTTCTTGTAAATAAAACTCTCTTAAATAACAAACAGCTACGCATTACGAAAAACATTTTTATGCATTTAGAACATTTTCATTATTTTAGAATAATTTTTCATTAGCTATATATTGATAACTTCTAGTTTAGAATTAATTTAATACGAAGGGGAAAATTGCTTTCGCAATAAAAGGAATGCAATGTTACAAAACTAAACTCTCTTTTTGAAGTCTTTTCATGGCCCAATAGTATCACAATGTCGAAAGTAGTCTCAAACAATAAAAGCTGGGTCTATAATTTCATCACCTTTGTTATTGTTTCGTTAACAGAAATACGCAATGTACAATCAAGAGTACTTGAAAATAGTGAAATATATTTTGTCCTAAATTAAGTAATCTCGATTTTACATTAAATATGTTCAACAAGGAGGATGAAATGAAGAAATATATTTTTTTTTACTTGAAGTTAATCTTAATTATGAAACATTATAATTAAGGTATTCATTCTCAACCTTTTATCTTTAAATGATTATCGTTTTTTTTTCTCATCATTTTTGAAATTTTCATAAAAAAAATTCTGGGAGATTTTTAATTTTTAAATGAAGTATAGATAATAATTTAAAGAACATATGCTAAGATATTATCTATAAAATAACTAAAATTTAAATTCTATGACTAAATTAACGGAACGTTGAAACTCGAAATATCAAATTAAAAATTAAAATCATTTTTTCGTACCACATGTGTGGAATTAATAATGTAGAATATATATAAATGAGGGATAGAAAAAAATTAAAAAAATTATAAGGTAAAAATATTTAAAATATAGTTTATATATTTAACAACCTTCATTTATAATGTCCACTAATAAACGTAATGTCATTCAGATGTTACATTTCTACTCCAATATTAAAAATACTGTTTTTCAGGTCTTAATATTTTCGAAATATAATGATATTTTATATATTTTAGAAATATTTAATATTTTTATGTCTAAAATGTTACAAATCTATGACATACATTTTTTAAAAAACTGAAAAATTCTACACACCTAAAGAAAGTAATCACATCGGATAATGAAATCGTGTTGCGGGGAATATGTAGATTTTTATATATTCCCCTTCAAGATAAGAATCGATATTGATCTTCTACACCAAGAAGTAAGAGACAGACTTTTAAAAAAAGAATGAATTATTTCCTGAATAAAAAGTAGACTCGCGAATCTCTTTTCCTGTGTAGTAAATAATATGCCAACGAGTTAATAAATTAATTTTAGTTTCATCGCTTGAAGGTCTATTAGTTAATATCTTAAAAGGAAGACTAATACGCACAAAAGATATATTTAAAACAGAAATGTGAATAATTGAAATTTAAATGAAATTTTTGTGCAGTTATAGTTTGTTACACAAAAGGTTTAGAATTAAGTTTTAAATATTATGTTAATTAAAATATTATTACGATTTTTTATTGTAATACTTTCTATTAAAATATTATTACGATTTTATTAAAATACTTTTATGAGCATTTGAAATTTAACAATTTTTATAGCTAATGATTTTAATAACAATCAGTTTAGTTCTAATGAGTTTTAATAGATTTAATAGATGTGATGATTTTGGATATTCTTAAAATTAAATTGTTTTTTTCAAATGCAATGAAACTGAGAAGTACAGGAAGGTCATTAAATTTTTAATTACTTAGATGATATACGAAACGGAATTATTTACTAGATCTTATGACATCATTTAATATAAAAATGGGGAAACGCGAAATTCTATATTTTTAATATAAAATATTTGAAAAAAAATTCGATTTATTTATTTTATAATGTTTATGTTACTGAAATTGCTGTATGTAATAGGATAAGAAAAGTATATTTCGGACATATTTTTAACTGTCTTGAAAATTTACATTTATATCCTTTTTCTAAGCAATTTATTGAGTGTTAACACCCTGATGCTATAAAATCCTTATCATTTTTAAAACAACAGGTATACAAAGCGTGAAATAAAAGCTTTTTGTTTTTGAATCATAAGAAGATTTCAAATTCTATTGTCTTTAGTTATAACGATAAATTCCTTTATCCTTTTTTTGAAAGAGAAAAATGTGTGAATGTTTTTCTGAAAAAAATAACATTATTTTTTTTCATTCAAAACGTTTTTGAAAATAAATTTTGAGTAAGAAATAAAATGTCTATTCGAATTTTTCACTGTAATGCGAATTTGGGTATGGGGGTGAAGTTATTTGAAAATGTAATATTCATTGATTGGAAATACAAAGCAACAATCGATATTGTTCACTCTTAGAAATTAATGAAATACAATATTTGTAATATAATCACCAAAAAGTGAAGCAATATATAAACATACACACACACACACACACACACACACACATATATATATATATATATATATATATATATATTCCTATGTACAATAAATATCCTATCACTTTTATGGAAAAGCAATATATATTTTATTAGAAGTTTTAAGGATACATAATTTCTCTTTTAACAAAACTCATAGTAATCAGTTTGTAAATAATGATTCTTTTAATTTATTTTCATTTGCTTTTAAAACGAAATAAATAACAATGTATAGTATTTAACTTTTTATTAGAGTTACAAAAATGTTGCTTAAAAATATTTCTGCCTCAATAATTTCATCTTTAAATAAAATCATATGAAGGTTTTCATGCAGCTAAGATCAAAATTATCCTCCTTTTTCAAAGGTTACTTACAAAAATCAAGAATATTTAAGTGAAAGTATCATACATCATTTTCCGTAATTTTAAAATAGGCTCGTGATGATGTATAAGTAAACGTTTTAACCAGGAAAGTTAAAAGGTTCATGTAGACGAAACAAGTATTGAGTTTTAAAAGATATCTTTTGTTCCTAGCTGTCATGAAGTAAAAATGGCCTGAAAGATATTTTTGCTGTTGTGCAGAAATAAATTGTTTAATTTTTGCGGGTTCTGGATTTCTTTACAGTATCTCTTGCTAGTGATTTTAAGTTAAATGATTTGAAAATATTCTCATTCTTTTTTAGTATAATAGAATAGTTCTCAAATAAACTTTGATGGAAATGAAACAAACAAGTGTAGAGTTAGTGACTTGAAATAATTATTAAAATATGAAGAAAATAATCCCTACGTAAAGGAAGTGAAAAAAAAATCTTCGAAATTTATGTCTTAAAGCAACTGATCTGTTTTATGTACTGTATATAATAAGTTATATACTCCTTTAGTTCAGGAATGGGCAACTAGCGGGACGTGGGCCACATACGGCCTGCAAAGAGTTTTTATGCGTTCCGCCAAGACAGTCAGTTCGCTTTGAATCGAGATTTCTTTCCCGTGCATAATCTGTATTTTTCCCTGTTAGGAAAACAAATTATCTGAAATTGTTTTTACTAAGAGATCATCTTAGTGTTTGGAGGATAAGGTCATAAGAAGATTTCAGGATCTTAAGAAAGTTGCGCCTAAATAAAATTTGCTCTGTAATCAGATTGCTACTGATATTGCTACAGCACCTGAGGAGCTACAGCTTGAATTTATTGATTTAAAGTCAAATCACAGTGTGAATAAAATGTTTAATTTTTTGGTATTAACTTTTACCAATCTTTGTCAGCTGAAAAATTTACATGTATGAAGAAATTTGCTGAGATATTGTTCCTTGTATTTTAGTTGACAGGTATTTGTGAACAACGTTTTTTTTGCATAAAGATCAACATGAGTAAATATAGATGCAAGATGGCTGACATAAACTTGCAGTCTGTGATGAGAATTTCAAAAAGCAATTTCACTCCTGATTCAAAAAAAAACATGCAGAAAAATATGATACGGTACATGTGTCTCATTAAACTGATTCAAAAATTCAATGTGCTTGCAGCAACAAACATTACAAATAAACTGGACAAAGCTGTCACTATTTCATTTAACTTATATATATTTTTTATAATGAATGAAATAATTTTTTAAAGTTGCAGAGCCCTCTGGTATCCTTCGCTCCCACAATGTCACCCACGAGCTAAAACAAGTTGCCCACTCCTACTCTAGTATAATGCGTTCTAATGTGTGGCCAAGTATGAAGAAAAAAAAATCTATCTAATACTCTGTAGCTAGTGTTGGAGTTCTTGTAACTGTTTTAGATCAACTGATACTTAGTAACAACTTCAACGAAAGCGGAAACATGTCCACAAGCTCGATTGCGGGGAGATAAGAGGATTGCGTGTTAGCCGAGAGAGGATTTCAAACCCACAAATTGAATCCTGCAAGTGACGGATCGTGGGTACGAGGATTATCACACGACAAAACTGACATTTACAGATGTTGCGCCAAAAAGACCAAAATATCAGCTGGGATATATGCTCTTAGTAAATACTGGCTGTCTGTATGATTAACAGAGAGGACTGTATCTTGTAGATAATGAATAGAAATTTTCCATGCAATTTATCAGAAATCATGGCAAAACATTGCTTTACAACAGGGGTCGGCAACTTATGGCAAGAGTGCCACATGTGGTACTCGGTACGATTCTCAGTGGCACTCTGCACTCCTCTAAAAATTTGTCATTTTTTGAGTGGATGGACTTAATAGGACAAAAATATTCAAAAAATTATGGACTTTTACGGAATTTCGAAAAATTCTGAAAGATAACTCTGAAGATAAATTTACAGAGAGAGAGAGAGAGCTAATATATGTAAATTATTAAATGTTATGGCTCGAGAGATTTAATTGTTCGAAGAGAGAAAATTGCATGTACTCTGCTTTCCGTTTGTGGTTATGCATCTGCTGAGGATGACATTTTTTATCCAATTCGCAGCAAACGTGCTTGTTAGTTAGTAATTTTACTCCTAACATCAATTTGAATTTTTATATTCTATGTACTTACAGACTGAATTTTCACTGCAAGCTATTTTTTTATAATAAAAATGAATTTTTTGCTTTATAAATAAGTAAAATGGATTTAATTATTACTTTTTTGCACGGTGTTTTGGGAAAATATGTTGAGATTTTTTTTTCCTTTTACCCTACTTTTTAAAATTGTGGAACATATCCCCAAATTTAGCATATGCAGCATGTATTTTTTTACACAATCGTTTTTGCACGACTTTCTGAGGAACGTATCTACCTTGTAAAGAAAATAGCTGGGTGTATATTTAAGATACTTAATGTAAACAACTTACATATTTGCAAATAAATATTAAAATGCACGTCAATTTCATGAACTGACTTCTATCTGAAAAACAAATACGAGACAATGCAAAAACAGATCTTGCAATTTTTCCTATCCCTTCTAGCATTTTAACGAGACGATGTTTCTTCTTTTTTTAAAACAGATTTACTTATTTAAAATATTCGTTGAAAAGTAAATTATAACAAATTTTAATGCCTTGAAAATAATGACAAAATAATTTCTGAAGAATTCACTTGTGTAAAAAGCTTTTTTGAAGAAAATAAATGGTTTTAACTGTAACTGCTTTTTTCACTGCGAGTTTTTTAAAAAATCTTGAATTATTCATTATTTTTTTAAACTCATATTCCCCATAAGATATAAATAAACGCATCTAAAATGCATAAACATATATTAATTAAACAGAAACAGGCTAGTCTAGAATTTTTAAATGTTTATTACTATAAAGGCATCTGCTTACGTTTTTGAATCAATTTTTGATCGAAATTCAAAAATGTTTTTTTATCTTAGCCATTTTGTATAGGGAAAAAATCGAGCAGCAAAAAAGAAAAAAATTAATAAGGTAGGGAATGAGGAATGTTTATATGCTGCAAAAAAGTGGTGAATTTTAAATATCTGATATTAAGCGTTATTTTTGTAAAATAAGGATCAAAACTTGAAATACCTTTTATGAAGATTGCATTTTTTTTGTCAAATTTATGTTACTTAAAACCTGATACCTCGAAAAGTTATGAATGTATTTCTCTCATAATTTGTATACATATTATTTAAAGTTTGATAAAGGTAATGAACTATAAGGATTCAGCTCTAACATTAACGGGTTTTTTTAACATTTTATTGTTACGAACATTATACATTTCCTAAAATTTTCTATAAGAAAATGAGCAATGAGCCATTACTTTTTGGTGTTTACAAATATATTTTAGATTTTAGTTCATTGTCCTTATAACTGTGTTCTATTTGTTTTGTAAAAATAATTTAAGTGTATAGAATTGAATTTCTTGTAATATGCTTTGAATTTCAGTATAATTTTCATCAAACTTTACCAAAAATACCCCATTTCAATAAATATAAATTGTCGTATAATATCCTGTTTTTGTTTTTCATTAATTTAAGTCAAGCATGTATCAATAAAACAAATAATAAGCCTCAATAAGCATCAATAAAACAACAAAAAATTACCTATCCTGTAGCATTTTAGAAAACTTGTGTCCGAACATTGGCAGATACCTTAAATAAAACTTAAAATACTTGTATATTTTGCTCGAATAATCACTAAGGTAACAGAGAGAACAGTTAATACTTTTTAAAAAATTATTCGAACTTCTAGATAAAAGAAATCCCTTCGTCTTTTACATTGCTCTGAACAAAACACCAATAGTTGATGCAGTTCCAAAGAATTCTAAAAAATTCGTATAACACAGATTAACCCTGGAGGAGGCTTGAGGCGAAAAATGTCTGAATGGAAAACTGAAGTTCAAGCAAAACTGCAGACAATACCACTTTCAAAAGGTTGCCGAAAATAGCAGCATTTATCGGATAACGTACAGCAGGGAGATTCATTGATTAAGTCAGCTTCAAGAACTTCAAGTAATTCCAGCGAAATACGTTTGCTCTTGAATTAATTAAGTTTATTTTAGAATTATTTAAAAATGTAAAAGTACTATAAAGGTATCCGAACATGTTGAAATATCTAATTTAGGTCACAACACACATTTTTGGTTTTTTAATTCGTTGAATGGAGTAATCTTTTGGATTTACAAAAAAATATTTAATTTTGTTTCTATGCCACCTGGGACCCAGGTACAGTAAATTAAGTAAAATTAGAAAAACCAGGTGTGGGTCTTTAATCAACCGGAAGTAGACATTTATGTAGTTTGAAATATATTATAGTGTGTCTAATAACTCAAAATATATAAGCGCATTTCTGTGAAGCTTTTTGAACCTGATATTTATGTTATTTTTTGGGGAGTTTAGTAAAATAATTATTACTGTATGAATATTTTTAGAGTTCTGGCTGTTATTTCAATAACTGTCTTATATATATATATATATATATATATATATATATATATACATGTCACATTTCTTGTAATATTTATTCAATCAGCGCTAAAATTTTAATATTTTTATTAAAAAATTAAACTCTTAGTACACATTCCCTAGATAAATGGTTTATTTTAGTAATAATTTTATTGATATAATTTTTTTCTCTTTAACTGCTTTAAACAATTTTTTAAAAACTGCTAAAATTTCACTTACAATTATGATTTTTGCAAAATTTAGATAATTCATTTAAATATTGTTAGCTAAGCATTAATATTTAATGTGGTATGGATTTCTAAAAAATGTTGATAACGTTTTAGTAAGCTACTTTTGAAAAAAAGTATTCAGCACGTGTTTGTAAAGGGTGTTTTTTTAGAGGTATAGAACTTTAAATTGCAATAAAACAACGATGTATTATTCGATTGACATAAATTTTTTTTTATTCGAAAGATAATCTTGTGGCATTACATTTTAAATATGATTTCTGGCATAGGACTGCCACAGCTGGCTCGGATGTAGTCCAATCTGGACGTCTAATTTTCGATGGCTTTTTCCAACACTTGTGGCCGTATATCGGCAATAACACGGAGAATGTTGTCTTCCAAATGGTCAAGCGTTTGTGGCTTATCCGCATAGACCAATGACTTTACATAGCCCCACAGAAAATAGTCTAGCGGTGTTAAATCACAAGATCTTGGAGGCCAATTCACAGGTCCAAAACGTGAAATTAGGCGGTCACCAAACGTGTCTTTCAATAAATCGATTGTGGCTCGAGCTGTGTGACATGTTGCGCCGTCTTGTTGGAACCACAGCTCCTGGACATCATGATTGTTCAATTCAGGAATGAAAAAGTTAGTAATCATGGCCCTATACCGATCACTATTGACTGTAACGTTGTGGCCTTCATCGTTTTTGAAGAAGGATTCCACCAGCCCATAAAGCGCACCAAACAGTCAGTTTTTCTGGATGTAACGGTGTTTCGACATACACTTGTGGATTAGCTTCACTCCAAATGTGGCAGTTTTGTTTGTTGACGTAGCCATTCAACCATAAGTGCGCTTCATCGCTAAACAAAATTCGCTTATGAAAATCAGGAACAACGGCAATCTCGTTTTTGGCCCATTCGACGAATCTACGCCTTGCTTGATGATCATTTTGATGAATTGCCAAACCAAACTGAGAATAAATCACTTGACAGCTGTTAAATCGGTCGCCATCTTGGAAAGTAATGCCAACTTAAACTTCTATACCTGGAAAAAAAACACTCTTTATATCCTAAAAGCAGACGCCATTTTGGCATTTATATGAGATATATCTATCATTCGACTCTACAGATTATAAAATAGCAATTAATATTTCGAGATAACAGAAAATATTTTACGTTTGTATAACTTTACTTTTAACTTCCATTTAAAATGAGATTAGTTTATTTAAATTTAATGCTTATATACGTCATTTCTATGTAAAATCAGAATAATAGAGGAGGCATTTTTAAATTTAAGAGAAATTCCTATAATACGGACAACTTAGAGGAAAAGAAAGAAATGAATAAGAGGAGAAATAAACTCCTATACTCAAAAACCACGCTTCGTATCTAACAGAATAAAAGCGAGATTTCCTTTCCTCTTTTCTGCTCACGTAAATGTCAAGATTGTCATTTTATACTTCAACAGACCCTTTTTTCTCTTCATAATATTTTGAAAGCATACTGAGAAAGTAACGGAAAAAATACTGAAACGTTCATGCATTCGGGAAAAAATAAATCCTGTTATTCCTTATTTAAAGTTAATGAAATAAAACTTAATTATTAAGCTGCTGAAGTTAGGACTGCTGATTTTCTCTAAGGCGATTAATATGATACTATTGTTTATCGGAACGGAGAAACAGGAAGAGGTACATTTTTGTGTGAAAATCAAAGAAGCAAGTTTTAAATTGACAGAAAAAATCATGCTCGAATTCTGTTTTATCCCACTAAATACAAATTGCATAATACTGTTATTATTGGTTTAGAGGTAAAGAGGCTATGATTAATTAAAAACAAAAGGCCTATAAGCACCAAATGTGTAAAAGGGGAAAGGATTAAAGTCCAAGAACTAAGAAATCATTTTACGAGTAATTTAAAAAATAGAAATTAGCTAGTTTTCTGAACCCATTTTAGAATTTATAATCATTTCAAACAGCTTATATAGTTTCTGTAGCTTAATAATATTATCTAGAAAATGAAAATGATGAAAAGAAATTATCAGATTGCCTTGAAAAGTTGTAAGCTATTTAAAAAGTATAAAATTTAAGTAAAAGACAAAGTACTTGTGGAATTAAAATGCTTTCACAAAAATCTTTTGTATGTATAACGTTTCTTAATTCATAAAATTATTGTGACAGCTTTACAGGTAAATAGAAAAGAAGTGTGATTATTTTCTATGTGCAGTTATCGAAATGAAATAATTTATATCCCAAAGTAATTTCGAAATTTTTCTGCTTGAGTGATAAAATAAAGTCTCAATTATTCATTTTTGAATTATTAAATATATATATATATATATATATATATATATATATATATATATATATATATCGTTAGTAAATCGGTGCATGGTCTCTCTATTTAAAATCAATTCAAAGATCAAACACAATTA
Organism: Trichonephila clavipes; assembly: GCA_019973935.1. Classification (NCBI taxonomy): domain Eukaryota; kingdom Metazoa; phylum Arthropoda; class Arachnida; order Araneae; family Nephilidae; genus Trichonephila; species Trichonephila clavipes. Next base: position 614,648 of record BMAU01020026.1, on the reverse strand, counting down.
ATAATTATGGATTATAATTAATTACAGAAAGGTCTTATGTTTGAAATTGTTTATAAATAAAAAAAGCGTTATATATTCTTTATTCTTCTATTCATTACAGCACCCTTACCGTATAGTAAGTTTTCCCATACATACTTTTATACTTTTCGCATTATGCTTTTCATCAACACAAATCTCGTCATTCAAGTAGAAATAAGTTAATATAGAATCTAATACATATTTGTGCGAGCAAATCCAGTCCCAAATATCTCACGTGAAGAAAAATGCTCTAACTTCATGTTTGTGTAAAAAGTTTTTACATAAACTCTAGTATCATTCAAATTATTCACTCATTTTTCGTATTATAAAACCGTATAATTCACATTCTAAAACTATTTCTAACGTTATTGACTCTTTCGTTTTTATCACTTACCTTACAATTTTGCATACCGATTGGAGTATAAGAGCTATGCTATTTACTGAAAATAAAGTTCAATATTTTCCACAATTTACATTATTTTCAATAAATTAAAAATGAATGTTTCACAAATTAGAAAATAAGGGCAAATTAAGAAGTTTTTTTTGAAATTATTTAAGTTTTATTGATTTCAAACCTATTTCCAGATCACTTATTAACCAACCACATGCACGAATTTGTTCAAACATGCCTCTTTTTTTCCCTTAAGGGGACTTGGTACCCTAAAAATCACAAACCTATCGTTTTTTTTATTTTCATTTAATCTTATTCTTTGCATTATTATCTTTCGATTGATATATCACTTGTGCATGTCGGAAAGTTAGAAGTTGAATAAAACTTCATTTGAAAACAAATTAGGCAATTCAGCCACACACTCTTTTTAGATAAAAATGCGTTATGATAAAAAAAAAATCTATTTTAGAAATAGAAATAATAACTATAAAAAGAACGTGTAGTATTAAAAGCAGAATATTTCGAGGCAATACAATAATGTAATTTTTCTTCCTTGTGAAATGTGTGCATGTAAAATTTTTAAATTAAGGCATTTTATATTAATAATTTTATATAATTTCAGTTCTTATTCCTGATATATTTTTCATACAAATGTAATACTTTAATATTATAAGAAGAAAAACAGCTAAAATTTCTGTCGTGACAGAAAAAATATTTTTAAAAGTTTTCTTGTGCAATTAGTACTCTCTAAAAGTTGATCATTTATAAAAATGTGTGGGTTGAAAACATATGAAAATGCAATTATTTTCAAGAAAAACGTATAAGTAATATCTTAAAAGTGGTATTTTAAGTTCAATTAAGCTTATAATAGTTATTTTTCAGAATTATAAACTTTAAAGTGGTTTTCTCAGTTTGTGTTTTCGAAACCTTAGTGCATTCAAAATGCTACTCCTTTGACAATTATTTACCAATCACTTCAATTTTTTTTCCTGCGTGTTAAAAATAAAGCATGTAATAAAATTATTGATCTGTTTTGCTATAAACTGAATACTTTTTTTAAAAAAAAAATAAAATGTAAGACATGTTGGCTTTTTCGTTGATTTTTAGCCTGTATATCAACATTTTATTTTTTTTCTCAAAAACGAATGAAGCTATTCTAAAATCCATCCCTAAAGTTGTTTAGAACATCCATAAGAATATTATAAAAAAATTTCAGGTCAAAAAATTACTTTTTACAAAAGAAGTAGGATTTCAAAATTTTCCCAATTTTCTTCAAAAAATTTAAATGTTTAAAATTGTGTGAATAATATATGAAAATTTTCATCTGGTAACATTTTCTTGAATAGAAACATTGTATAAAATGTTAAAATATAATTTTTAAATACGTAAATAAAGAAGTTTGCTCAAAGGGTGCCAAGTCCCCTTAAATAAAAAAAAATCATAGAAAAACCTATTTAAATGAGCTCTAACGCTTATCTTAACACGACACAAAGTTAAAAAAAATATGAAAAGTGTGAATTTCTTAGATAAAATATTAATGTATAAAGTTTAAATAACAAGTTGTTGTTTTACTTTGCACTTTGATATTATTAGATGACTCGTAAAACTATGAAGTTTCTCAATAAGTCTGTGTAACATTACTTATTATAGCAATAATGCCTTAATTTTATGGGCAACCTTGGATGGTGTACATTGGCATCCAACCTTCCTTCGATATCTTATTCTGTTTAAAAGTATCTCAGACATTTATGACTTAACGGGAAGCTTATAAAACATATCACATTTGGCGGCGTGATTAACTTGGAATATTTCGACTGTCGTCCTTAGGATTCAGTATCTACAACAACAAAGAGAAACGTTCTGCATAGAGTTATTAGAAGAGAAGAAAATCATTTGTGCATTTAAACTGGATAATTTACATATGAATGGATTGCTTGCACAGTTCTTACCAATGTATTTTGTGAATCAAAAGCAAAATGGCGTCGAATACCGAGATTTGCTTTAAGTAAATTAAAACTGATTTTTTTGTTTAATGGATAACAATAAGAGGAAATTTTGAGATTTATAAAGCCTCTTAATTTAATTGTAAAGGTAAGAAGTCCCTTTCTTAAATGATACATTTGTGTTTTTGAAATTTTCAGTCTTCATTTTAATGCTGATGTTTTCTAAATATGAATATTACTTGAATTATTTGTTTTATTTTTAAGCAAAATTTATAAAGCATCGCTTAATTAAAAAAATATGTTTTCCAAAATTTTGATGGAATGGTAAAAAAGATTAGAATATTTAGTGGGAATAATATTTATGTTTATTGACTGTACCATACCGTGAATTTGCAAAAGCTTAGAAATGAATAATTTTTTTTTTCCATTTTAAGTCATTTGAATTAAAACATACATAGAAAATTATTTAAATGCTTTATTTTGACAAAAAATGAAGATAAAATTACATATTTTCAAAACATTCTCTTTTTGTATAAAATGCTTCTATAATACTTTCCGTATACTTAGCGAAGACTTCTCTATAGAGCCTAAGCTAAGGATTTTGAAAAATTCACATACTTTTCAGAATTATTATGAATTGAAATAATAAACTGGGATTTTTTTAAAAAAATTTCTCTACTATCTGATATATTAAAAAATGAATAAATCTACTTCTATAAATTATATATTCTAAAATTCCTTGTTCAGGGTCTGTACAGAAGTCTTAGTTATGTATAGACAAAATAAGGAGATAGAAGGAGAAAACAACATTATCTGTAAAGATAATGTTTTAAAAATGTCATTTTTTTTATCTTTTTTTTGTTAAAAAATTACATTTAAATAATTTTTTATTATAATATTATTCTTAAAACTATTTTATATGTGTTTTAATTCAGACGACATTAGATATTAATAAAAATATTCATTTATGCTTTTGTAAAATGACAGTTCCAAACGTAGGTACCTTAAAAAATATAATTGTAAATTGTAAAAAAATCTCTGTTCTTACTTTATTCAAATTTTATTTACTAACTGTAATTGTCTTACTATATTTAGAGTCTTCATGCACGTTATGGAATAGTTTTAATTTTTGTCCATATTTTGTTCATTAAATGTTTTAAAATATTACCTTAATCGGTTGATAATCTCTCGTTAGATGTAGTATATTTAATCCAAATTATGAAAAAGTTTCTTAATGTAGTTAGTGTGTAATGTCTTCTACAAATTTTGAGTTTTTAAGAATTTAAATTGCTTGAAAATTTTAGCTATTTTAGTTGTTATAAAACTCCAGATAATCATTAGAATATTTTTTAGAATTGCATTGAAATTATATTTGAACTAATTACCTGGAACTTATAATTCTGCACGTTATTTATTAAAATATTTTATTTAAACTGACTATTAATAAACTTCAAAAGTTTTTTATCGTTAGTTATTCTATAGTATTTGATTTCGAAAAAAGAAATATTTTCTAGTTCCTTTATTCAAGCTGTATTTGTATTAATCTATATATAACGTTCTTAATTTTATTCACCGAATCTTTTCTGGGTGTTTTTGTGTGTGGGTAGAAGAAATAATTCTGCCATATAAAAATGCTTACGAAATTGATGCAGTTAGTTAAATCGTTGAAGAGAAGTCCGAGTGTCAACAACTCCCTTTAGTTTTTTTCTTAAAGAATTTTGTGTTAATTGTAAGCAATGCATCAATTTCGAATTTTTAAATTCTTGTAAAATTCGTTCTTTATTTTGTAAGTTTTGGCCAAAAATATCATGGATTATTGCCGCTGAATGTTTCAGTTTTTTTTTTCAAAATTTTATTTTGAGCTAGTAAGTACTACTAATATTTTTAACTGTTATAGACAAATAAGGTCCAAATTTTTTGGAAAAGTTTTTCTTTCTCGAAGAAATACTTTTTACTAGATAACTATAGAGGTTCTTTTGCCGTCGTATTTTCCCCACTATTCTAAACATTAAGTTTCAATAAAGTAATATTTATATTCATGTTTTTCATCTATTTATAGTTCTTCTAATTTTACTTGTCTCCTGTGGCAGAATATGCATTTTCAGTATCAAAAAAGTTTCAGTTAGTAAGAATTACAGTACAGCAAAACATATATAATCATATCACGAAACAAAATATGGTTTATTATCAGAATTTATTGTGTGAAACTCTTAAAAAATAATTTGTTTACATTAGATTATTAGATAATTCTCTATTATACTTTAAAAAAGGAGCTTAAGAAAATAAATCAGCACTATAAATTTCAATAACTAAATACCCAAGTTTAACAGAATTTTAGATTCAAGAGTTCATTAAAAATTATTAAATTAGATTTAGTATGTTTGAGTCAAATAATTATTCTTTGATATTCTTTGAATTACATAACAATTTTAATGTTAGTTTTAATACAACTTCTATTTAACTCATGATATTTTGTCGTTTTATGAAAAGGGTTTTTTAATGTTGAAAAAACAAAACCTTTTAGTAAGAAATTGGCCACCAAAATGAGAGGAAAAAATAAACTCAATTCGGCTCCAGCTCCTTTGAACTTGGTAATTTGGCAGTAAGCAGTGAGCGTCTCGATTTAAAAACGACATATTTTTCTTCTTTGCTTGAAACTCGCATCCTTCAAGCTCAACTTATTTTTAGATAGACACATTTTTTGTTTACTAACAGAAAGTTAGAATCGACTCTCTAAGCCTTGATAGTCTTTCACGTAGCGTTTTTGACTCAAGTTGTATTTTGGTCGGTGAAAGGGTGTGTCCACAAATCAGGTCAAGGAGCTAAAAAATAAAAAAAAGAAAGAACAACAGGATTTATCAGATTTTACAAACTAGTATGAAAAAGTTCCTCGAAGGAGAGTTTGTCAGTTATAATAATTTCCCTACTGTAATTATCATAATTTCCCTACTGTCATTATAATAATTTCCCTACTGTCATTATAATAATTTCCCTACTGTCATTATAATAATTTCCCTACTGTCATTATCATAATTTCCCTACTGTCATTATAATAATTTCCCTACTGTCATTATCATAATTTCCCTACTGTCATTATCATAATTTCCCTACTGTCATTATAATAATTTCCCTACTGTCATTATCATAATTTCCCTACTGTCATTATAATAATTTCCCTACTGTCATTATCATAATTTCCCTACTGTCATTATCATAATTTCCCTACTGTCATTATCATAATTTCCCTACTGTCATTATAATAATTTCCCTACTGTCATTATAATAATTTCCCTACTGTCATTATAATAATTTCCCTATTGTCATTATAATAATTTCCCTACTGTCATTATAATAATTTCCCTACTGTAATTATCATAATTTCCCTACTGTCATTATAATAATTTCCCTACTGTCATTATAATAATTTCCCTACTGTCATTTTTGACCTACAGATCAGAGGCGATAATTTTCCTAGGTACTTGCTATTTCTAATTTTTTCAAGGTGTTGTGGTCCACCTAGTGTCGTAGGTGTGGTGTGCAAAGAAAAGGATCTACAATATTTATTATAACTCAATAATAAATACTAAATATGTACTTACCCACATAAAAAAACATAACTGCAATAAAATAAACTTATACTTTAAAGACCACGTTTAAAGAAAAACGTATAATTCAAACATAATAATACTAGCCACAAATATAATAACATGAAATGATGCATTAGCTACGAAACAATTACATTAAAAGATCAAACATTTTCATGAAGTGCTCATAGGTATATAATCAGTAGAAGACTTAGTCTGCATACTTTCTGCTAATCTTTAATATTTCGGTATATATACAGTCAAACCTCTATGTAACGAAGTCTCTAAATGCTGAAAAAGATTCATCATATGGAGGATTCGTTATATAGAGGTTCATCTTTCGATATACTTTATCAATCAAATAAAGCAAATTTTAAATTCATACACACTATATACTAAAAAAATTAATTATTCACACCTTTTTGTCAATTAATATCTATTTATTTTATAAATCTTACCCATAAAAAAGGAAAACAAGAAAAAAGAATGTTGAGGAAAAGAATACACTGTATTTTCAACATCAAGAAAATAATTTTATATTAACATTAATGAATTTTAAAGACATTTTCTATAATTTAAAGCATACAAATATTTTTAATATACATTATTTTATAACTAGAACTCCATTGAGGGTGAAAGAGGATATCGAAGATGTTTAATGAACTGCACAGGGGGTGGGGGGTTAAAGGTTGTACTCCTTGTGGATGAAACTCCCAGAATTCTATTGCTCTCTGTGAGTTAGGCAACTAATAAAACCAGTTCAAGATTTATGATTATTACAGAATGTGTTAATAGCGAATAACTTAAAATGTCCAGAAAAATACTTTAAAAATTGGGAGGATTTATTTAATTGAGTTGCAAGAAAAAAAGCTCGTTATATAGAAAATACACTTCACTATAGGGAAGTTATTTTATGAAGAAAATTGTGAAATGTTCTTGGTTCCAGGGAAATATTCGCTTTTTTAAAAAAAATTCACAATATAGAGGTTCGACTGTATTTACAAGCTGCTAATTTTCAGGTAGTCACCCCAAAATGTCTTGGCGATCGACTTAATACTTACCCCTGCTATAGATTATCATTTTTTTTTATAACAGTAACAATAAACCTAATCCGGTTTACAAGTTTTGAATCAAAAGGAAGATAGGTAGAAAAAATCGTTGTTACACGTAAGTTTAGAAGTTGTTTGCGACGTGAGAAACGAAAACTTAGTTTTAACGTTTTACGCTGAAAGAAAATTAAAGTTAAGAACAACACAAGATAAGAGACAAAAAGCAGAAAGTAACCTATCTTCACCATGTAAGTGAGAAGAAAAATAAACTTAAGATTGTAAATAGGATCGATTGTGAGTCACTAGACAGCTCCTGTACAATAGTTTTCATTTGTGTGAAAGGGAAAAAGAGCAGGTTCTACAAAAACCTTTTTTGCGCCTCAGAAAAGAAAATGATGCGAGACTTTGAGTTAGTATCGACTATCTACCGATAATAAATACACGCAAATTCCTTTTCCGGTAATGAAACGAAATGTATTGAAATGTAGGGATTCTGTTAATTACTGGCAAAAAACAAAATGTTTCAAAGTGAAAGCAATTTATCTAGATTTTATTTTTTAAAAAAATATTTTGTTTTAAGGAATGTTAATCCTCACTAACTGTTACTTATCGTAAAATCCGGCGTATAACACCACCTACACTTTCAGACTGCATTTTTTAGTGTTTAGGTATATTCGACGTATAAAGCACACCTCCTTTCTTACGTAGTAATCTGAATTTTACAAGTACAATGCTCTCATATTTTTAAATACTTTTTTCGAGACATTATCCCAGACTTTTTAAAAAGTAGTACATTCTAGAGCTACAATCCTTTAAGTTCATTAGGTATGTCATTTATTTTAAATAAATATTCCGATCTGTGTTGAAGTCTAATTTGCTTATGCTTATCCTTTTGTTTATTTTTAAAGCTGTCATTTTTTTATACCTGGCGTATAATACACACCCGTAAATTTCAACCTTTTTTCAGTTAAAAAGTGCGCGTTATACGCCGGATTTTATGGCATTTTTAATTTTACTTAAAATATCATTTTTATTTTAACTGAATAGAGAGCTTTTAACTGAAAAGTTCATTGTTATAAAGGTTTTTTTACTGATTTTAAGCCTATAAATTTAGATACAAAGCTCTTACTGTCTCTAAAAACAGGATCCCTCCCCCTCCCCTCTAATTTACTACGCACGTATTTTATAAACTATCTGTAAAAATTATGTTTCTTGAAAGAACTACAAAAAAGTTATTTTGACGAATCAGATGGAAATATTTGGGCTAAAACTCTTAATTAAATTGAACTTTTATCACATATCAAACAAAAAAAGTCTTCCTCAGAGAGAGAGTTTCACTTTAACATTATATAACTATCATATTTTTGTAAAATCAAAAACACTTTAAAGTATTCTAAAAATTATTTACAATTTAAACTGTTGACTATATATATATATATATATATATATATATATATATATATATATTATTGATCAATTATGGGGGAATATATATAATTGATGTAGATTATCCCCTTGGCAGAATCATATCAACAAAAAGTATTTTATAAATATTAAGGTATTCGCGACTTTGTTCGGAACCGTGATTTTGAAAAAGTGTATATAAATATGTGTATATGAATATATATAAATATACGAGTATATTGATGTTCAGTGTCATCTGAATTAGAATATACATATATAAAATCGTTTTTACCATTAAAATTATTTAAATACAAATTTTTGGCAAAAAATGAAGAAAGAATGAAATATTAACAAAAAATTATTCGATTATGTAAAAATGCTTCTGTAATAATAGCTAAGACCACTGCAGAGCCTGGACTAGGATTTTTAAAAAACTCCCATTATTTTTTCAGAGTTATAATATCTCTATATAAATGGATGTTTGTATATATGAAATCGCATCACTCCAACATCTCTCAACCGATGACTATGAAAATTGGCGTGTATTTATTGGCGTGAAAATGTTTATTTTTGTGGAGAAGATTTTTGTGCTATCCTCTTTGTCACAGCTCTCCACCAGGTGGCACTACAGCATATTAACTTCTGCGCCGCCGTTCAGTCAATCACCATGGGGTCAACAGGGTCGCCAAAAATGATATCAACTTGTAAGGCCTTACTTCTAAGTTATCCTCGTGACCTAGGGGTGTGGGAGTGAATGAAGAACTAGTCGTTGCCATAATCTTAATATCTCTTTATTAAGATCTTAACTTAAACACTATACAATGACAATATTTATATTTTAACTTAGATGATCTGAGGTGAAGAAACACGCAATACGTATTACAAAATATGCGCGATCCTGACCACTATAATTACTTTACCGCTTACTCCTAACCTCTGTTTATACATAGTTCGTAACATTTAGTAGAACGGTCCTTCCTCAATATCCTAGGCAGCAGCAACACTCTCGAATCCTCAATGTCGTTTCTCTATCTCGCGTGGAATGGTATCCACTTGACTTAAACTCTGGAATATCGGCTTACTTCAGCTTACGTGTTTAAACTCAAACTGGCATAATCACTTTTCAAAAGGCCACACCGCTTACGCTAAACTTCTGCTATTTAAAAGGTTCCTAATTTGCATAATCACACTTCGCTTCTGGATTTGGTTGGAAAGAATTTGCCTTTTTCGGCCCCAAAGAACCCAAGAGGATAATTAATAGAAAGCACGATGAGCCCGTTACAAACTTTGCTCTATCGCCAACGTTTCTCTATGTTTCTATTGAATTGCCATTATAATGTAAGGAACTACATTGTTTGCAAATATTACAATTTCAACATAAAATAAATACAACAGAAAGTAATATTAATGTGTACACATCCAGATATAAATTATTTACACTATTTTAAGCGTTCATTACACAAAATATGGAACAATTTGTTACTTTTTCTAAGCAGATATCAGCTTAGGAAGATGTTTTCAAAAATTGTGACCCGCAAGAGAGTTACGGGGTGTCATGAATTTAAAAAAAAAAATCTTTTATCAGCTATTAGATCTACACCATTAAAATTTAACAAATAAGGTTTTGAGTTCAACTGAGCTATGCAAAAAGCTTTTTCTTTGTTTAATTTGCAATTCACGTAAAATTAACTCATTAAAAATTTCTTTATCCTTCAATCTGCATTGTTTAATTTTTTAATTCCCCCGTGCGAAGAACGGGTATACCAGCTAGTAATCATATAAAATAAAAATCCTACCAGTACCAAAAATAGCATTGCTTCAATAAGGGAGAAATTTTGCCTGCTTTAAGACTGCTTAGGAGATTTGATACTTTAAATATTCAAAGACCACTTCCTTTCTTTTTTTAAAAAAAATTCAAATAATATGATTAAGACTAGAACTTAATTGAGATAACATTTGTACATTTTAACTTTAAATTATTATGATTAACAATAATTGAAAAATATTTGAAAATAACCGTTTCGCAAAGTAGATTTTAATAAACAATCGATGAGAATACAGAAATTTTTTGAACACTTCCAAAACATTTGCGTTTACAGAGTTATGGGCGGAAAATAACTATATTCCGTTTAAAATCTATAACAAATGTTAAAGTATTAAAAAGCTATTATAACTTGTTCTAAATCTAAGTATACATTCTCATAGTTTTTCATTTATCTTTAACAAACTATTGACAAATACTTCTTTGGAATATTTTTTGCATTACTTTTTTATATATATTATTAGATGTTTTCCTACCTTTATATATATTTGTATGCGTCACTGTAATGGAGAAATGTCCAAAAAAAAATCATTTTCTAGGATCCAGTGCGGAAGTAGTTTTCTCCGACAACCTGAGCTTATACTCTTTTTTCTCACAACCGAAATAAATCCTTACCTTGAGGGGAATTGACCCTTTTCGCTGTCTGGTTTCCGGAAAAGATTACGGAAACGAATCCTTAAGTGAACGAATCCATTCTACCTACGAGAGAAATCTCTACGACAGCAGAAAGAATCTTGTCAGAATATTATTTTCATGGTAGAGAATCCACTGTCAAAAATGTATTTTCTTTCGTTTACGCCTAAAGCAAGGGAAAATGCTGTAGTAAAACTTGAGTAGCTCCTTTTACAATCTAGCATTTAGTAACATTAAAAACATTTGTAAAGAAATTTAACTGCGAGGTTTTGCTAATTTCATTTATTAATTTAAGGTATCCGACTACGTTCGGAACCGTGATTTTGCAAAAGCTCATAAATGGATAATATGTATGATATTTAGTGTCTCTTAGATTAGAAAACGTATATCAAATTGTTTTAAGAATATTATTGCAATAAAAAATTATTTAAGTGTAATATTTTGACAAAAAATGAACATAGAATGACCAATTTTCAAAACATTCTCCTTTTATGAAACATGCTTCTATTATAATAATATTTTGCCTGTATATAGCTCGGACCTATGTACAGAGGCTAAACTAGAAATTTTGAAATATATAACTTAGAAAAGGATTTATCCATATTTTACTACAACAGAGGGAAGAAATTTTAAGAAAAAAACTCCGATAATTATTTCAATTGGAGGTTACTCTGAAAATAATGTGAATTTTTCAAAAATCCTAGTTCAGATTTTTCGGAGAAGTCTTTACTTTGTATAAGCAAAATATTATTATTATAGAAGCATTTTATATAAAAGGAGAACGATTTGAAAAAGGTTATTCTATAAGTTAATTTTTTGCCAGAATATTGTATTTAAATAATTTTTTGTCCTAATGTTCTTAAAACTATTTTATCAATGTATGCTAATCTAAGTGACACTAAATATCATGAAAAGTTTCCATTTATGCGCTTTTTTATAATCACGGTTCCGAACGTAGTCGGATACCTTAATAGTCAATGTTCATATGCAGTCGAAATGCAAGAAAGAATAACAAACAAAATTAAAAAATATTTATTTTTAAATCTTTTTTTTGCTTAGTATAACTTAACTTTGAATTATCCTGGCTTTTTCTTACTATCGAATATAACTATTAGCTAGTATTAAAAGATCCTAAAAGACATATATTGAGGCATTAAATTTTTGAAGAACTATTTAAGCAATTATATATGTATGTTTTCAAGTCTGATGAGTTTTTTTACATTGAGTATTTGTGTGAAATAACGCTTATAATCGTTAATAAATCATATCTAAATATATGATGATATTTTTAGGAACAAATTAAATATTGTTGACCCTGAAAGAATTTGTGCTCTTATCATGTACAGTAAACAGGAAAAATTGTCATGTGGTAATTTTTAAAATGTATAACTTAGTAAAAATAAGAGTTTCTGCCCCCACCCCGAACAGTCGATTTATTTTAGTCATAGCAAAATATTAGTTTTTGATGGCCCCCTTGTGCTTTTGGATTGCAGAAATTCTATCAAGAATAAAACTGTTTTGCAGAACGTTTTCAACTTAAATATTAATGAACACACTATTATTCTTCATCATGATAATGTTTCGATTTGATCGAAATGTCACACATTAGATTTCTAATAGTCCTTAGAAAAAACATCAATCGATTTTAAATTTACTCTGTCTCTCCCTGTGCGCGTGTGTATGCGCGCGCATACGTATATCGTATCCGCGCATTTATATCTCAAAATGACTCTTATATAATATTTATCGATGCTTTCGAACCAAGACTTTTTTGGGTCTTTAATGTAATGTTTCTTGAGCAGAAAACGAAATTAAAGCAATATTGGAAAAATGATTACATGAGTATTTTGAAACTGTATTGAAACATCTGCCTTTTCTACTATTCAGCCTTCTGTCCATTATTTTCCTGTATTTATTAATGCAATTTATATAATTTTATTCATCAGAATAAAAATTACCCTCTTAACTTTCTAACGTAAATTTTACTTTTCAAAATGTCTATATTCAAATAAAAAAATTTTAAACTTTCTATTCTTCCCTTCTAAATAAATTCTGGGTATTTTCAATTTTGTTTTGAAAAAAATAGTTAAATTATTCATCACCATCGTTTATTAAAAATGATAGATTTTTGAAAAATGGAATAGAGGGTATGTTATCAAGTACTTTTAGTTCACTAATCATCTGTTTATTACAAAAGGAAGAAATACCATGAATTTGTAAGCATATTAAATCGTTTATGTATATAAAGAGAGGGACAAGAATTGTGTGGTATTGAACATTGTAATATAAAATAATGCATAGTTTTATTACACCATAATAAGTGATCTGAGAAAAGTTAATATTTTTTTCAGAGTTGTGAGTTAAGAGTTAAATTGGAATTGGTCTTTTCATCTTTTAAGCATTTGAAGGTTAATTATTGTAACTTAAAAGCCAAGTTAATTATCTTTTTACGTAAGTTATTATGAAAAAGGAAACGCGAGTGTTGCTGTATATATAATTTCGTCTTTTTATTTACTGCAATGTCTTTTTATTTGTTTTTATTGCAAACAGATTTTTTTCTAAAAAGACAAAATAAATCAAATATAATTTAATATTAAAATATTTTTTAAAATTTAATAGTCTAAATATGAGAGAATTGATCAAAAACCGCTCTTAAGTATTTCAACAATTAAAAATAATATGAAGTTCATCAAAAATTCTCTTAAAAATAAAGTGCAAAATTAAAAAAAATAACCTTGTTTTTTTATTTCATTTGAATTTGCCTGGTTAATAATTAACATTAATCATACATAATGAGTATTTTTTATATAGATATGAAAGTTTTTTAACAAAAGTCTTAAGAAATTTTTTATTGATATTAGTTATTGAGATAATATGTGGTACTAATCTCTTAATTATTGTTTTATTTCCTGTTTCAGTTCAAACTAAAGTTTTTTAAAATGCCTTTCATGAACAGAAAAAAGAAAAATAAAGGTAAGATTTGTTTCATTTTTGCTAATAAGAAAAGGAAGATAGTACTGCTTTACTTGAAGAAACTGTGAAACTGTTTCTATATATAGTCAATCTTAAACTTCTTTCTTTTCTTCTTCTTCTTTTTTCTTTGATAATGAGCATTTCTTAAAAATAGCATTAAATTTTAAAATAAACCATGAGAAATGTAAAATAGGAGAGGAAATTTATTTTTATAAGATATGAAAATCTCAAAGATATCGAACAGTATAATAAAAATTAGAAAAGAATAACAAGAAAGCTTTAAGAAACCTTTCTTTGAGTATAAAAAATATAAAGAATATTACATTTATAAGAAATATTACTATAATAATGTATTCTAATCAGTGTCTAAAATGAATGAGTATGATTATTTTTTTTAGTTAATAATTTTCAACGAATAATTTTTTTCCACCCTTTTCTAATTGCTTACCTATTTTAAAAACAAGATTTGAAGTATGAAACTGAGATTTTTATGATGAATTTATACAAATGGAAACATATTTAATAAAACAAAATTTGAAGACAAATGCATGGAATATGTCAAAGAAATTGTTTAAGGAAGAAATACGGCATTATATTCATCAGAATCCCAAGACTTTGCTTAGTATTTCTAATTAAAATATGAATAGCTGAGATATTCTATTTATATGAAATAAAAAAAAATCTATGAAACCCTGAGTGATACATTAGTTTATAAATAGATATATTTATTTTTAATACAAAATACCCATTATCAGAAAATATTAGAAACAGAAAAAAAATTCTAATGGATTTTATTGTAGACTGCATTTTCATTGTAAAGTTATTATTTTCCCCCGAGTATATTTTTCTCAAAATTATCTTTTTCACGCTTGAATTGTCTGTATAATAAAAAGTTGTTTTCAATGTTGTTAATATATAGTTTTCTTCACTTGTTATGTGGGATGACTCTTGTTAGAATATTTTTAAATCAATATCTTCTAAGTTTATAATTTTTTTACTTTTCTGTACGAAATTTTTTGAGAAAGTTTTTCTCCTATGGAAGCATTATATCGAACCTTAATATACTGCAGTATTTTAATGAAACTGAATTGTTTGAGGCATATAAATATTCTAATAATCTTATCGATTATGATGAGCAGAAATTGTGTACTTTTTTTATAATTATCACGCTTATTTTAATGCTGTTTATTTTGTTGCAAACAAAAATGCTGTTTATTTTGTTGCAAACAAAAATGCTGTTTATTTTGTTGCAAACAATTAAAACTTATTGTAACTAGTAACTTGAAGTTCAATTTTAGAAACATGTAGTTTTATAAGGAACAGTTATTGGAAATATGGAACTTGTAATAACATTATTAAATATCATTTAAATGTATTATTTTGACGGTTCGTTCCTCGAATATTTGAAAACTAATTAGGGCCGCAGTAGCCTAGTGGTTGCGGTCATGAACTCGTGGCTTGCTTGTAGCGGGTTTGAGCCCTGATGACACTCCAGATCCAGCGTGTAGAGGGGGCTGATGCACATTAAATCTGTAGAACTCAAAGTCCACCCATTGGCATGGTAATTTGGAAAAGAGGTGCCAGTTTAGGTGTCGTCCTCGTCACTTGATCGAGGATCAAAATTACGAGGTCCTTCGCCAATATTCCTCATGTTGCTTTATAGAGGGACGTTAATATAATTCTCTCTCCCTTGAAAACTAATCTGAGAAATTTCTTCAATAGTTATATTGTACCCATTTTGCTTTAAAAAATGGTAAAAAGTAGAATATTATTTTTCATTTTTAGTTCTATACCTAAGCTGTGATATATAAACGTTTATTCATTCTTAAAATGTTTCGTTTGTTATAAGTTTATTTTTGATATTATTTGTCAACACAATATTAAAAATATTAAATACAAAATTATGCGAAATTAATCAATAAAAAGAGTTAAATTCATAAGGTATATAAGAAATAATAAGAAAATACGTTGTTGCCCTGGTGCCACTGAAAACCCACCCCACCATGTAAAGGGGGCTGGTGCCCGTCAAATCCCCCCGTTGGCGTTATATGATCGTTTAAACAAGTGTCGGTTTAAGTGTCGTCCTCCTCACTTGAACGAGGCTCTAAATTATGTGGTCAGTCACCAATAACCCTTGTATTGCTTTATAGTGAAACGTTGATTTTAATTCGCCCTCACTCAGACAAATGGTATTAGAATACTGAAGGTACTGGAATTTTTCAAATAGATAACGTATACTTATGTACATATACCATTTATGAACGTATACTATTTTAAGACACATACTTTGGTTATAGCTATTGGATACTATTTTGACACTTAAATTTAATCCTTATACCAATCTGATATAAGCAGCGTTTTGCAACAAGTACTACAAAAAACTGAATTTCTTCGCAGTTACTCAAAAGCTTTTTCAATCTCTCTACTTGCAACACTTCCATAATACATTATCACTAAGGTTCCTAATGAAAGCCAATCCTTAACTGTATGTTTTTCACACTTCATCTCGGCAAAATAACGTGTTTATATCTTCAAACCCTCATAAAATTCTACATTAGGTACTGCATCCATAACTCAAAAGCTTTCGGAATTCTCAGAACAGGAAAAAAACTCGAGAAACGTGACAAAAATAGCTAGGTTGTAGCAATGATGAAAGACTTTTGTCCATTTCTATAAAATCAGTTGGGGCTGAAAGTTCTCTAAGGAGTTCGTTAGTCTCAGGGGAAAGAAAGTTCATAAATATCGCTGTGTGATACATAAAAAAAGAGGTCGAAGTGATGTTTTCATCTATCTGAGTTTACTTCAAACTATTACCTTTGCTTAGTATTCAGCTGCAGCGCAGTTTAAGGGGTCTTTGGGTTGTTAGTCTTCAAAGTTTTCGATTTTTTGAAAAAAAACGTGTTGTTCTTCCTTTTCTGTTGAACATTTTAATACTAACCACGTGACAATACTACAAAAACTTTGAAAATCATTCAAAAAATTCTAACGACTAATTCAGGAATATCAGCGTTTAAATGGATTCCTTCCACACCCACTTATTTTCGATTGCAGCTTATTTACGCTGCCACGCTTTTTAAACTCGCTTATCAAATTGGAATTAACATTTTGTTTGGTGTTTCAAAATTTTCAAAATGAAAAATAAAATACAGAAAAGAGCATCTGGTATAACCCCCCAAAAAAAAAAGGGGTAATCAATTTGTACAAATAATCTTCTCATTCACGTGTTGCAGAAACGAATAATACTAGTAAGTGAGGTTCCAGCTGGAAGGTATGCGGAATTCATATTTTATTAAAATCAAATCTTGCTGAGGTAAGTAAAAAAACTTCAAAATATATGGAATTTTATTATTACATTTCGATCTTTAGTTCTATTATGTCGGTGTCTTAAAGTATCATGGACCCTTAAAAATTAATGAAAAATCAATTGATTTATGTTCGCGCTTTGAAATATATTGTAATAATTGTGGGACTATATATATTTGCACTTTTCAGGCTGTGAAATGATTTTCAATTAAAAATGCCCCAGAAATTAACAGAAGCTCTGTTTTAGCGTTGTGAGATATGCCTAGGCGACGCTTTAGAGTCATTAAAAACCATTTATTCTGCGATGAATCTTCCAAATTCTATTGAACAACAATTGTATGATATGATTAATAGTAAACTTGTTAGCAAATAAGTGGCAAAAGAAAGCATGAAAAGAACAGTTCTCTCTGTAGAAGAAAAATATTCCTCGCCTGTTAACCTTCTAACCATAAGCGGTGATGGGAGTTAGAAGACAAGAGGGCACTCATCATTGATTGGACGAAACAGGTAAAGTTTTGGACCTCGAAGTATTATCCTCTCTCATTTTGCAAATAATTTGGCAGTTACAAGTGAGGAAAATGACAAGACATATGAGATTTCATTCAGATAAAAATTATTCTGGCTCTGCTGCTAAGATGGAGGCTGACGGGACGTTGAGGATTTAAAATCAGTCATAAAAACTTCGCAAACGGAAATATTCGTATATAAGAAATTGTGACACAAAAACACCGAAGGCTGTTTCCGAAAACAAGCCATGTGGGGATGACCGTCTTATATAAAAATTAGAATGTGCAGGCCATTTGCACAACAGGATGTGTGCAAGACTTAGGAAACTTAAGAATATTTGAATGTTTTAGATGTTCAGATTTTGAATGGAAGATAACAGAGCAAAAAAATTATGTTTTATTAAGAGTAATTTAATATTTATTTAAGAGTTTGATTATATTACCCCACCCCTTCTCATACGTAAGAACAGGTTTTTATAGTGTAAAGCTTGAATATAACTTGAGATTACTGATTTAGTTTATAACTTTCAAAATTTAATAGAACTATTAAAATTTATCTTTTTTTATAAGTATAATGTAAAATTGAGTTCTTGGAGGTTATTTGCAGCCATATATTTTCCTTATTTTTAGTTTGATTTCTTATTTACGAAATAGAAGATTCATGTTTAAAAATCGAACTTCAACTTAATTTTTTTAAAAATAAGATGTTTATTTAATCACCCATTATTTCGCGAATGTACATATCATTTCAACGACTACACAGCGAACTCTATTTTTATTCATAAATCTGCCTACTAATGAAATATTATCTGAAATGTTGTTATACTTGTCGATAGACGCGAGATCTTCTATTATCAGTAAAGCAGATTGTTACTATAGATTCTAAGAAATGCTGCGTTTTCATATCAGCAAGCAATAAAATTTTTAAAGCCATCATGCGTCTCGAAGTTATTTTTATACATAAATGAAATTGGAACGTAAAATACTGCTCTAAAATAAATATATAACAAATTTTATAAAATTCGAGCATTTATTAATGAAAATATACAAAATTTTTTGAATGTATTAAAGTTGCTTTGTAATTGATTCACCACCTATATAAGGGTATATAGTCTGCAGTACGTGTGCCGATGCTTTCCACTTGCAACTGTTCACTAGTGGAACTTTAAATTTATCAGATGAAACTTAACTTGATTTAATGAATACATGTTTCCATATCTTTAAATTCTAGAAGAGAGGGCATTAAGAGTGTATTGAAATATATAGAAGCTGAGTTTTCTGATCTTTATAAATCATAATGCAAATCTTTTGTTAAATTCCAGTTAACATTGATTTTATATATATATATAGAATCATATATATATATATATATATGTAAGGATAATTAAATTAGATTTAAAATTAAATTCCCGAAATAGCACTTAACTTTTACTTCTCATTACATCTTCAAGTATTAAATTAATCACCCAATTATTTCTCCGAAACATATGGCCTAACCACTAAACATTTCTAATCACAGATCATTATATTTAATAGCCCTATATACCAGCAATAAATTTCAAGTACACTCATAAAATCAGAGGTACTTCTGACATCTGGGTATAAGTGGTAAAACACTTAGATTTCACTTTTGCGTTCTTTTTTCTCTCTGCCTCTTAACGTCAGATGTGATGTCGAGAATTCATTGAATAAAGTTCCTTTTTAAAATTAAGTATTATTCCGACTCGAAACATGTCATATATATATATATATATATATTTCGAATATGATTTCGAATATATTTTTTCGAATGTGATTGGTGAAGGTTTATCTCTTGTCTGTAGAGAATATTGGACTATATATATATATATATATATATATATATATATATATAACCATGAAATAAATACTAATTCAAAACATAGAAATTCGCCAGCTGGTTACTCTGTTTTTTTTTTTTCCTTCTGTATTTTGAATCCAGCTTAGTATATTAACCACTTTGTCTTAAATTGTTTTAAAAAAATTAAGATTTCCACCAATTTATGTAAATATTAACCTATTATAAAAGTCATAAGCCATCATCATTGCACCATCTTTAACATTATCGCACATTGCCAGTCCCATTTGCAATGATGCCAAGGGCATTTGACATGGACTGTCAAGAAATGGAGTAAAACTGCTTTCAGCTATGAGTTCCACTTCGAATACCTGGAGTTACAGGATACCATTTTATTTGACAACCGGACTCCTTTGGTTGTCATTCATGACACCTGCACAGCAGAGCCGTACTTCTATGAGATTTTAAGTCTCATAGTGTTACCCTTCTTTTCTCGGACCCTCGGGCTTACATTTCAATACTCTTTTACTGATAATCTTCATGCTTATCCAGCAGTTCCCTGGTAGGCGTGATCGCAAGATCTCTCTCCAATAGAGCACGTTCGTTCTATGATGAGCATGCATTTTTTATCGTCCCTGGATTACACCGATCTAAATCATGTCTATTTGAAGCATATATGAAAGCAATATATCAGGATATCTACCAATTCCATAATATAATAGCTTGCATCGAATAATGACATTTTATATGAATCGTATAATGACAGTTTTGAATTCAGGACATTATGAAAATATTAAATGACGTTTATCATTATGTCAATATTCACACGACAATAAATCAGAATATTTAGACGCTCAGTATTGATTGATATATTATTTTACTTGAAATATTTTGAAAAAAGCCTGGTTCCAGAAATTTTATTTTGGATCTTGTTTATTTTTGTTTTATTTTATTTCAGATATTTTTGAGAAAACAATTGTTTTCTTGAATTCGAAAACATACCTTTTTTGATATTCCTTATACGCCCATATGTTTACAAGAAACAAAATCAAATTGTTTGTCGAATATGATATCTGCAGATAAAATAATATATTTTCCATGAAAACAATGAATCCTTCCTCGTATTTTATTTTGGTACTTTGAACTAGATACTGTAGCATTAAATTTAAGAAATAAACGTTTTTTGAAATTTCCGATTGGGGAAAGTCGAAAACACCATTTTGATACATATATTTATATTCTTATCTTTCTTGTATACATTATAAATTGCATTCCCTTTGTTTGTATTAAAAGTATACTGGTGGTTGGTGAAAGATCTGAATATCAAGTTTGAACAAAGGCGAATCATCGAGGACTTGTATTTGCTTAAGTAGATTAATGCTATGCGTTCAGATATCTTTTGAATATTTGGCATGCATGTCAATAAGTATGGTTAAACAAAGGAATAAACAGATAGTATTAAACTTACTACTATTAAGAAAAATTTTAGTTATTAAGGATTTCCAGTTTTAAAATATTGTAAATAAGGAAATAATTCATTAATATAGTCTTCAGAGTTAAATATATGTACGATTATAATTCCGTGTTTACACAGAAAGCTTCGCTCAAAACACATTAATTTTTAATGTATTTACTGAATTTGAGGTTTAAAGGTATTATTTATTTGAGCATTAAAATTATCCATCTGTGATTATATATAACTGGGAAAGGAATAATATATAGTCATTATTCAGCCTTGTTATAGTTAAAATATTCCATTGTATTGATAACGAGTTCTAAAGAATTTTTAATAAATTTTCTGACCTGTTGTTGTTTTGTAATATTAAATACTACTGTGCCGTAATACTGTCCTCCACATTTCAATGTAATACTAAAATTACATTTAAATAATGCAGTTGGATAAATTTTACTTCCGCATTACAGATTAGCATCCTTTTTAGAACTTCTGAAAAAACTTAATTTCAATGGATGTAAAAAGTAACAAGTAGTTATTGTATCTCCAAATCAACAAATATATTTTTGACTAAATTAAAATTATAGATTAATTGAATTTCTAAAGGTATTGCAAGCTTATTTGTAGTATATTACGATCCGATATATTAACTTTTAGTTATATTTAAACGTTTTTTAGTTTTCTGTAAAACTTTATAATGATAAAAAATAATATTTTTAAAAAGACTAAAGGTACATGTTTGATAAATGCCAAACTAAACGGAAGAAGAAAATGATAATGTTTTTACAAATGTAAATAATTTTACTAAAAATTTTGAAATATTTTCTATTTTTTTTTATTGCTCAAATTATAAATAAAAAAAATAATTTTTCAAAAATGAGTTCTGATGAAGATTTCATCATGCATCATAAAAAAATTAATTTAACTTCACATCTGTCTAATTAATATAAAATCATATAAAATTTTTGAAACGGATATTGACTCAAATAATGAAAAGAATTATCTATTTTAGTCCATCTGCAAAAAAAAAAAATAATAATCAAGAACTCCATTGAACAAACAGCCAGGTTATGAATTAATAAATAAACAAGAACAAACAAACCAAAATCAGCAGTTATACCTTTTCATGAGTTATTTGAGTAAATAAAAGCATTAAAACTTATACTTTTTTTATACCGTAAGCTCTCCTGAAAGATATTCATGAAAAAACGGCTCTCTCTGTTCGTTGGTTTTCATCTCTTTAAAACATAGGAAAGCAAAATCACACTATATTTTTTTTTCACTGTACATATACTTTGGTAAAAGTTTCCCCATAGGAAACAATGTTTTTCGAAGTGTAAAACCGAAAATATTTATATATACTTGTATATAGGGGAAAACAGGAAAAGAATAAAGACACAAACATATATATAAATCATTATACCTATGTAAAATCCCGAAAATACGTCACCTTTCCTACTGCTGAAAAGCCTGTAACATCGGGGCTTATGGGTAGATGAAAAACAATTCTATATTCGAAACTGTTACTTTAAAGCAGAGGTCACCAAAGTGGTGGTCAGTGGACCACTAGTGGTCCGCGAGAAAATCTTGCTGGTCACCAGAAAAATGTGCAATATACTTACTCATCCCGAAAATTCACAGCGGAAGTTCAGGATAATAATTTAAGCATTAATCTCTCTCTCTCTCTGAAAAAAAGCCTCTTCGACTTATGGTCTGACGAGATTCTCAAATTTAAATTTCATAAATCCTCATCAAGATCTCAGTTTTGGCTTTCCATAAAAAGTTACCTTTTCTAAGTGAATAGGCGATGAAAATTGTGAATCAATTCTCCACGACTTATTTATATGAAAAGGTCTTTTCATCTGTCATAGCCATGAACACACGGTACCGATCACCCTTGAAATAAATGCATTTCTCCATCTTGCAGTAACAACTTTGGATCCAAACATCCATAATCTTATTTCAAGTAAGCAGGAGCATTCATCACTCTAGGAATGTATAATGCTCAATGTTTGAAATACTTAAACCATTTTGTAATTGTTTTGTTTTTACAGTTTTTGTTTATTTTATTATGGTTTATTAATAAAGCTTTCATAATTCGATTACAATTAATAGTTTCATTTTATTAACTAGGTACATTTTATGTGTTCTTGTATTACAATTTTCTTTATAAATATATTTAATAATTAAGAAATACTATTAGTGGTCCGCGGGATTTAAATTATGAATTTACTGGTCCATGAGATCAAAAAGTTTGGCGACCGCTGCTGTAAAGTCATTAAAATCCGATGCTTTCGAAAATATAAAAATGTGTAGTTTAATAGGTGGATCAAAATCAATGTTTAAATATATTTATTACTGAAAATTTCATTCTGTTAAATAACAAGAAAAAATTAATTAAATTTATAAATGTAAATAAATAAATAAAAGAAAAAATACATTCTCATCTACAGCAGCAGTTCTTAAACTGTGGCCCGCGGACCTCCAGGGGTAGTATTTCGACATGCATTTATATACATATATAATTAGATGTTTACTGTTAAGGTATCCGACTACGTTCGGAACAGTGATTTTGCGAAAGCGTACAAACGAATATTTTTTAGTATTTAGTGTCATTTAGATTAGAATACATGTATAAAATTATTTTAAGAATATAATTACACTAAAAAATTTTTAAATACAATATATTGGCAAAAAATTAAATTAGAATTACTTTTTTTCAAAACATTCTCCTTTCATGAAAAATGC
The DNA here is from genome assembly GCA_019973935.1 of Trichonephila clavipes. NCBI lineage: Eukaryota > Metazoa > Arthropoda > Arachnida > Araneae > Nephilidae > Trichonephila > Trichonephila clavipes. The sequence goes on along the minus strand of BMAU01020026.1, from coordinate 591,005 downwards.
TTCTATTGTAATAATATTTTGCTTATGCATAGCTAAGACTTCTTCAGAGAGTTTGGACTAGGATATTTGAAAAATTCACATTATTTTCAGAGTTACTACCAATTGAAATAATTATCGGTGGGTTTTTTTTTGTTAAAAATGTTCCAATCCAATGCATTAAAATACAGATAAATCCGCCTCTGAGTTATATATTTCAAAAATCCTAGTTAAGGCTCTGTTCAGAGATCTGATCTATAAATAGGTAAAATATTATTATTATAGATGCATTTTTCATAAAGGTAGAATGGTTTGAAAATAGATGATTATATGTTCATTTTTTGCCAAAATAATACATTTAAATATTTTTTGTTGTAATGTTCTTAAATCGATTTTATACGTGTATTGTAATCTAAGTGACACTAAATATTAAAAAAAAATATTCGTTTGTATAAGCTTTTGCAAAATCACGATTCCGAACGTAGTTGGATACCTTAAAAAAGGAAGAAAAAAAAGAAGTGTTTACATAAAAAGTTTGTACAAATAGTAGAGGTAGTCTTGGACTATATTGAGAAAACTTAAAATCACTTGTGTTGGGAATTAGGGAGGGTGCTCAAAATTTTGGGGTTCACGATGTCTGGCTGATGCATAAAGGGGGGGGAAGCGGCACAGTGATCGAAAGTTTAAGAATCTCTGATATACTGTAATTTAACAAAAATTATATGAAATGGCTAGTTATGATTTATAGAAAAGTCTAACTCGATAAAATTCATGTTGTTTCTTATCCTCGAACGATCTGACATAAGTCAAATCAACTCCAGAAGGCAGTTGACCACCAAAAAAATCTATGATTATAAGGGGATCAGATGTTAAGCCCCCCTTAGAAAGTCCGAGGCATATCCGGATGTGATCCGGTGAAGCTGGATGGTCTTAGCATTTTTTATAAGTTGTAAGGACGACCCCTTTGGGTGCCCTTCTCCTAAATTATCAGCGTGAGCTTGAGGTGTAGCAATAAATCAAGAACTACTAGAAGCTGCCATAATCTTAATATTACTTTATTAAGATCTTAACTTAAACCTATAACAGATTAGATAATAATATGATATGTGAGAGAATCTACGGTGGCTAAACACACAATATATAATACCGAAATAACGTAACTCGGACTACTATCAATAACTAACTCGCCCAAGCTCAATTTCAATGTAATCACAGATCCGAATATTAAACTGGTAACTCCTACTTTAATGTCCGACGAAATGACAATCTATCTGATCCTAGTTGAAGTCGCGGTTCACTGGCGGTCAATGGTATGCATCTTGACCTAAAGCTCTCTGTCACGGATAACTTCTCTTGACTGTCACTTAACTTCTCGAAATAATCTTCCCACTTGAAACACGGACTATCATAACTCTCCCCAAATGCCACATCGCTTACTCTAAACTTCTGTTATTTAAAAAGTTCCTAATTTGCATCTTTCCTTCACGTTTTACTTCTCGGGTTGGTTGGAAAAGAGTTGCCATTTAATCTGGCCCCAAAGAACCCAAAAGGACATGTTAATGAAAAAACACGTGAGCCCGTCACAAAGTGTAGTGGATTTTTCTGCCGCTATCATAGGAAAGACATTTCAAGTGGCCACTTGTTAGTCTAGCCAGAACTGTCTGGGAGCCACAGTCACATTTGATTTCCAGGAGAGAACTAGGGGATGTTCCTGTGTACCATTCGTGTGCAGGCGGAATACGCCATATTAAATTTAATTTACATCTTGCATGAAAATAAAAATATGAATCTTATGGAATATCTTGGATAAAAATTATAAAATATTTAAAGGAATGCATCTTTAGGAGTGAGATGGAAATATATTCATGCTAAGTTTAAATTGAGAGATGGACCTGTTTTCAAAGTAAGCTTATGCTTAATTTATGGAATGCGTATATACTGTATTTTGTAAAGGAATTAAAAATATACATATTACACAATATTACATAAATTTGTTATTAATTTATAGCATGGGTGGGCAGACTTTTACATGGCACGGTCTACTTTTAATTTTTTCAAAGTGTTGCGGTCCACCATGTGACGTAGGTGCGATGAGCAAAAAAAAAGCTCAACACAACATTTGTATTATAACAATAATAAATACAGTGTGTACTTACCTACATAACTACAACAGAAAAACTTACTCTTTTAAAACTACGTTTTAAGTAAAACGCAAAATGTGACCATAATAATTATTGACATAAATTTAATTTTAAATTATGCATTTTCAAACAATTCACAATACATCACAAAATAAATAATTTTCACTTAAAATTAGTTCTTATAGCTATAGTCTCAATAGACGACTTTGTCTTCATTTTATCCGCTCCAATCTTGAATACCTTGGTATATAATTACTAACTGCTAATCTTACACTGTATTCTAAGTGGTCGTCTGTGAAACGGGAATATGTTGTCTTAATTATATTCTCCGTTGAGAAAATATAGATTTATACTGGTAGGTAGAGCGAAAGAACGATGTTAAATGAATTGCAGCTTTTTTATATATATAAATTTGGGATACTTTACTTTGCAGACTAATAGATTCGACTAATAGATTCCAAAAGTTATTCTTCACAAAGTACGCCCTTTAGAAAGAGAAAAGCTTCTTTTTCCTCGAGAGATAAAGAGAACATGTAACATATATTTATATTTTTCACATCAACATTACTAAGCGGATAACCCATGAATGCAACTTTTGTGTGATTCTAGTCTAGTAAATTCTTGAAAACGTCTCTCAAATTTGGGTTGGAGTTTTATTCACGGGTGTTTCTATTATCTTGACCTGTATGGTGCTCAAGGCCAACGACAGGCGTACCTCTTGCCCATGCCACAATGAATTTCGTGGGCCTCGATCTGACTACATCAGACAGGTGGCATTAGAAAACAACAACAACTATTATCTTGATAAGCATCTGTGTTCCTTTTAGTATGCCCGTCTAAGGTTTTATGTGAAGGCGGTCACCCCAAAATGTCTTGGTAATTCACCGGTCGACCATGATTGACTTAATGCCCACCCCGGATTTATAGCATTAATATATATATTTCACTTGTAAAATCATATATATATATATATATACATTACATTTAAAAGGAAACTTATATTAATCAAAAGTAATTATACATAAAAATAAGTATTTACTATATACTCAATACTTTTTTAAAGCATTATTTTTCTACTTTCGAGATAGAATTTTGTAACAATTATCGACTGTAAATATATTGGGCACGATATTTTCATCACATTACCTCTCTTTAGTTTTGAGATATGATATAAAATAACTTCTCCAGTGACATTATCACTATATTATAAATAAGTTAAAAACATAAATTTGAAAATAACTTTTTCCAAGAATAATGCTCGGCAACACAAATAAAAAAAATAAGATATGTGTACAATATATATATATATATATATATATATATATATATATATATATATATATATATATATTTACTAAATACTTTTCAAATATTGATGTACTATCATCTACGCCAGGGGTGTTGAACTCACGGCCCACAACAAACCCTTCTGCAGCCCGGCCAGTATATCGGCACATAATAATACATAATAAAATATCAAGATTTCTCCCGAAATAAGAAAGACAGTAGCAAAGAATAGATGTCAAGTGTCAGGACGTAAACATTAAATTTTTCTTGTTTTTCATTTGTTTATTATAATATTTATTTATTTCTAATGACAAATTATGAACAGTTAATTAACAGAGTTCATTAGTCTACCTTGTACATTCACCGAAAGCAGCTATCTCTTTTTAGTGCGGCTCCATATAGGTGGATACCAATCGCCGCAAGTAATTTTGACGCTTAGTTTTCTGCCTGCAAGAAGGCACCTGAGCTCTGACGATACGAACATGTACTAGGATTTAATTTTACCTAGAGCACCCGCTAGGGATCTTTTACATGCCGCATAATCATACGACATGGCCGCTGTCGATTTTCTGCATCATGAAAACCCATCGACTTGGGCCGGGGTCGAACCCTTAACCTTGGGTACAGAAGGCCAGCAACAAACCAACCATGCCACCCAGCTGACTTTTTATTATAATATATTATGCGAAATAAACTTTTATTTCTATGAATATTGCTATTCTTTTCGGCCTGCCTAAAGTTAAGCCTTGTTAGCTTGGCTCCAAGTTACAGTTTGAGTTTCACACCCTTGATCTACGCTATTCTTACCGAACATTATACTATACAAAACACGTTCATTTAGTTTCAAAAATAACAATAGAGAAAAAAAAAAGAGCATAGATTGATGCATTAATTTTGGATTAAGGGTGCTTATTATTATCAACTAACTTTGATTTTCGATTCACGATATTTTATGAATTACATTTCCAATAAATGATCAATAGCGAATGATCAATTTCTATCTTAAGCGAAGATAGAAATTGCGGACTTATTGAAGATTCTATATAATAATACTTAATTTGCCATTTCAAAATAATCAATAAATACTGACTCCGCCAGCATTTTATTCCTAAAGACAAATGATAAATTAGCTTTTCTTCCTGTTTCGATAATGTTTAAAGGGATAACAATTGCATGACAGTTCTAAGTAGCACCCCTTGTAAAGTACAAAACTTTTCTGTTTCGATTGATTTTTAATTTAAGGGCTTGTTTTTGAATTTTTCATATCAAAACTCTTTAATTCTTAATGCATCTAGTCCTATACATTTATGACAAACTTCCGAAAACTAGTTCGGGAAGATATTAAACTTATATATAAAAAAATGAAATTATCTCTCTTTTAATCTTGGAGATTTCCAATGATTTCCTGTCACGATGACCTGGGATCCCAGCATAATATTCTTTCGTTTAAAGGGTCAATAATGTTGCACGAAACTTATAAATGAAGTTAGTAATATTAAAAAAGAATTTATTTGTACTCCACCAACCCAATATTATCAGTCGAGCATTTGAAGCAGCAACTGCAGTTTATAAGACATATGCCAAGTAGGTTTTTATTTTAAATTGTATGAAATTATGTGATTGTAGGTATGTGATAACTTAAAATATTTCTCACTAATTTTGCTATTTATGTGTGCTTCATCTTAAAATGGTAGGAGTTTTCCAATAATTTTGAAAAAAATGTAATGTAAAGTTAAGAATAAAAAATTTAGTATTAATAGCCACAACCTCTTTCTCTCTCTTACCCGAGTTTCGTTTTTGCGAACCCTGATATTAATTTAATTTATATGTAGGACCAACCTCCTGTATCAAAAACTAAAGTCGTCTTTCAAGCTCGAGTTATTTATATGAATTCATCAAAAACTGATTTTAGCACAGAAAGTGAAAAGTAATGGTTTTGCATATACTCCCTTGCTTGTAAAAATTATAAGCGGAAATATCAAAAAAAAGTGTTCAAAATATAACTGTATAACCCCTGACGGGAGCTTAGCTATTTTTGGTTGATATATGATTCAATAAGTGTTGTAAGCCCCCTCGGGTGCCCTTCTCCTTGATTATCAGCGTGAGAAGAACTAGAAGCAGTCATGATCTTAATATGACTTTATTAAGATTTTTTAACTTAAACTTGTAACAGATTAGATAATAATAATAATAATAATATATATGTGAGAAAATCTACGGTGGCTAAACACACAATCTATATAATACCGAAATAACGTAACACGGACCACTATCAATAACTAACTCGCCTAAGCTCAATTCCAATACTATCACAGATCCGAATATTAAATATTCACTCCTATCTTAATGTCAAACGATCAATCTAATCCTACTTGAAGTTGCGGTTTACTGGAGTGTAATGGTATGCACCTTGACCTAAGGGCTCTCTATCACGTATAACTTCTGTTAGCTGTCACTTAACCTTTCCAAAACCTCTTCCCGCTTGAATCGCGAATTATGATAACATTCCTCAAATTGCCACACCGCTTACTCTAACTTCTGATATTTAAAAGCTTCCTAATTTGTATCTTTCCTTCACGCTTCACTTCTTGGGTTTGGTTGGAAAAGAGTTGCCATTAATTCTGGCCTGAAAGAACCCAAAGGACATGTTAAAGTGCAATAATTTTAAAATATTACAAAATTTAGTCAAAAATTTTTTTTAACAAAATATTGGCGTGAAATACCTGCACCAACAATAATCATTGTGACTGTGTAAGTATAATGAGATTGTGTTATAAGCGTTTGAGATAAGATCTGATTCCTTATAAAAATTTCCAACAAGTCAAGCTGCATTCATTTAAAAAACACTTATTACACTAACTTTACTTAAAGAGAAGAAATTATGATGTCTTTTTCACAGAATTTTGTCAAAAAATTAAAAAATGAAGGGAATCGTAAAGCTTTTATAAAAAAATCGCGAGAATTACCTGATACATCAAACATTCTATTTAGAAAATTCAGAATGTGTTTCATTTTCGATCCTTTTAAAAGGATTTCAAAAGTGTCAAAACTGCTAAAAAGTTAATATTACAAAACTAGAGTGTAATGATTCTTTGAATATTGTGTTTTTGTGTTCTGTCGAATAATGCCTACTGGCTGTTTCAGTGATGAAATTGTCAAAACTTGATGCTCAAGTATATAGTATTTCAAAGCAATGGTATATTGAATCACACACACACACACACACACGAAACTAGTACACTCGTGTTTTCTCGTGGTAAAAATTTATTGTATTATTTAAATAATTTTCTTTATTAATGTGTTTTCTGTAATAGTGTTGATTTATATTATAATGAAAATCCGTGTTAGTTAATTTAATGATACTGAAAACTTTAGGATATTAAAAGATATAAAATTAAAAATTAAAAAAGCCTTAGAGTTTCATGCATACTATTCACGTACTTTCAAAATGGTATGCATGAGTACTTGAAAGGCATATGCATTAAATACAAAGGTGCATGGTTTTGAGTTTAAGAGAAAATTATGTGTGTGTCTCTAAAAAAGGTATGCAATTGCTAAGATACAAAATTTGGACTATCGGGCCATGTTCTGTTATAGTTAACTATTTACATATAAAATTTTGTTTTAAAAATTTAAACAACTCTCAATAAAAGTTACAATTCTTCTCTATTCTGTATCTGTGATTTTGCAATTTTAATTTTTGTATTTTAATACTTGTAAAATTTGTAAGGTATGCACATGTAACATACATTTGTAAGGTATATAGCATAACAGGAAATTTCAAGCACTTTTGCAAACACATTTTTGAAATAAATTTTACATAAAATTTCATTAACTAACATTTCCTAACATTCGCAATTAGTTGCTGAATCAAATGTATCTAATTTTATTTAATATGAGTTAATTAAAAATATTCTCCACCAATTATTGAGATGGCAGGTATACCCTCTATTTAAGTTCTAGAAACGAAAATTTTTTTTGCTACAGATAAAAATTATATGTGAATCTATTGAACGTGACCTATTATGTTACAAATTTGTAACATTTTGTAAAAATTACAGACAGGAATTCGAATATTTCGCATATAAAAAAATAATAAGCCTATTCACGCGCGATTTCATGCAAATTGTATGTATAAAAAGCTTAAAAAATGTATTTGAAACCACGAAAAATTCGTTAGAAAAACGTACTGGCGCCATCTGTAGTAGGTAATTCTAACTTCGTCAGAAATAACGCAGATTAAATTTAAAATTAAAAAATAAAATTTAATTAATGAAGTAATATTTGAAAAAATTGTATTAACATCAAGTGTCATCCGCTACAAGTTTAAAAAATATATTTAAACTTTAGTAGATTAATAAAAAGCATTTTATTAACGATTGAAAATTTGAACAAGATATATAGGGAGAGGGTGAACTAATAGTAGGAGTTTTTTGAAAAAAAAATTTGAATGGTTACAAAGTTAGATAATATACTAGAAATTATTAAACGTATTATCAGTTATTATCTTCCAGATTTATTAAAATACTTTTAATTATTTCATATTTCAGACAAAGCATTTGTAATTCATCCATCTTTTTTCAAGTATATCATCTTTCATTCATCAGTTATGTCATCTAGCAAGCAAATCATTTTCTCTTCATTCTTTTTTCCAAATATTTATTCTTTCTTATTTCAGATATAATATTTGTAAACAAAATCTCTCAGCAAAAAATTAACATAAAATTTCACTTATTGGAAAAAATTACCACTGATTGCATTATAATCCCAATGTTAGTAGGTTGTTTTTGCGCGATCTATATTTCTTTCCTTCCTAAATATAGACTTCACCTAGATAAAAGTAGTAATAGGATGACTGATATTGGGAAGCTTAGGAGTATTATTTAGTATCTTTCTTTTCTGAAAGATCATTTGGGAAGAGATCAAAGCAGAAATCTTTTTGCCGTAGAATAAAATTGTCCGAGTCCAATTCGCGTGAGATAACATTCGTTCAAAACCGCGAAACATTCTACTAATCTCTCCGCGAATGTTTTTGATACCTATTTGAAAAGTGAACTATCTACATTTCCACGGCGGTGAAACTGGTGTTTTTACTAATGGGATTTAAAGATTAGGTTTTTGTTTTGTAGGAGAAAGAAAGCGCTCTCTTTCTTTCTCTTTGAATCCCAATGCATTTCATTTAGTATAAAGGGAAAAAAAGAAAATAGTGTGTGCATATATTTCAAAACGAGTTCCCTTAGAGAAGTAATATGTTTTTGAAACTGTGAGTTCGAAATTTTTTGCTAAGCATTGGGTAGATAGAGTCTGAAAGATGATTTTTTTAAATGCTGAAAACTGTTTTAGAGATACATAGAAGATAGAAATATTATGTATTTGAGTTTATCCGCTCTTGTTTCGATATGATTGAAGTTCCGGATTTAAGTTTTGTTACCGGACTGAAATAAATGGGGCATAAGGATTTTTCAATTCTTACTATTAATTCACTTTCTCCCTATATCTGTGTATATATATATATATATATATATATATATATATATATATATATATATATATATATATATATATATCTTGTTCAAATTTTCAATCATAAATAAAATAATCTTTATTCATCCATCCAAGCTCAAATACTTTTTTAAACTTGTTGTGAATGATCTTTGATGTTAATACAGTTTTTTTAAATATTAATTCATCAATTGAATTTTATTTTTTAATTTTAAATTTATTCTGCGTTACTTCTGACGAAGTTAGTAATTTCTGTAACAGAAGGTGCCAGTAGGTGTTTCAAACGAATTTTTCTTGGCTTACTTTTTTAAACTTGAAATGGATGACGCTTGATGCAAAAACAGTTTTTTCAAATATTGATTCATTAATTTAAATTCAACTAACTAAAATAAAATTTTTCTTTGTTGACCTACGTAGGAATTGACTTAAATATATATATATATATATATATATATATATATATATATATATATATATATATATATATATATATATAACTTGTTTCGAATGAAATTACTATTATAGAAATCATTCATAATTTTGCAGTAAAATCATACAATATTAAGATTGAATGTATCGTTACTTTTGTCTCTTATATATCAGGTTTTTGTAAAGATTAGTCTTGAAAGTAGCAGTAAAAAGCGTGACTTTTGAGAAACAAATTTCAGTGTTTAACTGAATTTTTTTAATTTGTTTAACACATGCTAAGGTTTGCTTTTTTACAATCGATATTGATACAACATTATTCTAAAGTTGAATAATTCTCATTGCTTTCGACAAACCACAAATACTTAATCCATTAATCCCTTCAAAAATTAATTTTGTACTTGGTTAATATGTGTTTGCTTAATTAACACTTTATTTTCGTTGCTTTTCCTTTAATTTGTATATTTTTTGTATCTCAACCTGTTTTTCTACTGAAAAACGTCAACAAATCTTAGCGATGATTTTCAATGCGTAACTTAAAATAGAAATATATAATTATTATTTTAATTATTATATAATTATTTTAATAAAAATTAATAATTTAAAAAAAACAAGAATATTTGAAATTTGGGATACAGACCCTCGTACAAAATATTCAGAGGCTCATATTTTTTCAATTAATTCTTCTTTTTCATGTATAAGTAATACGTAAATCTTGTGTAAAATCACTTTCCTAAAAATTGATTAATATTAGCATACAAATTTTTGATTTTGTATGAAATTAAAAATACATAATATCATACAATATGAAAAAAAGAATCTCAATTTCTTTTGTTTTGTTTAAGTGCCAGTTTTTATTTTTACGTTGTCTCTGTTTTCTGTTAAATATGGAACAGTTTTATTTTTACGGAATAAAAATAATAATGAATTCGTCTATTTATCTGGAAAATTTAGGAATTTATATTGCAAATAAACTAAATATTTATTACTTGCCCAACCACTAACACATTCTCCATTTAAAATTAAGAAATAGTTATTTAATAATTTTAATGTTAAATTGATAATAATATAGAGGCAAAAAATAGTAGAGGAGATGAGTTGCACTAACTGAACATTGAAGCCAAGGGGAGGTAATATCGCATTTATAATAATTAAGACATGACGGATGAAGTACAAAGAAAGAGTTCTGACCTAATTATGAAGCAATATGTATGATCAGATAATTATCCTTGTGTCTGGAGTAAGTATTGAGAGGAAGCTTAAAGTACAATCTAAGTGTAAAGGTTTTTGAATAACAAAAATTGCACAAATGAAATTTTTATATCACAGAGAATGTTAATTCAATCCAATCATTTATTAGAAGTTTATAATTCAATATTTTAAGTTTACTGATTACGCGTGTTCGGAAACTGGTTTTGAAAAAGCGTACATATAAATATTTTTATATAAAGAGTCATTTCATTTATAATATACATATAAAATTGTTTTAAGAATATTATTACAAGAAAAAATGATTTAAATGAAATTTTTTGGCAAAGTTGAAGAACGAATGACATACTTTCAAAACATTCCCCTTTTATGAAAAATTATTCTATAATGATAATAATATGCCTATATATAGCTAGGACTTCTATACCGGGGTTGAAGTAATTTTTTTTTTTTAAAAAATCACTTTATTTTCTGAGTTATGATCATTTGAAATAATAACGAGTGGTGTTTTTTTTTTTGAAATTTCTCTACTCTGCTTCACTAAAATATGAATAAGTCCTTTATTTTTAAAATTATATGTTTCAAAAAATTTTGTTCAACCCCGTAGAGGAGAATATTTTCAAAATATTTAATTTTTTCTTCATTTTTTGCTAAAAGATTGCATTTAAATAATTTTTTCTAGCAATTATATTCTTAAAACAAGTTTATGTGTTTATTCTGACACTAACTATCAAAAATACTATCTATTTAAACACTTTTTCAAGTTAACGGTTCCGAACGTATCTAGTCACGTAAATAATATCTTTAAAGATTAGCATTTATTTGCCGAGTTAAATTAATAAACAATTGCTTAAGTATTTGCTAAAGAAAAGCAAAATTCATTTGTTTTGTTTCTGGATACAATTATTCTCAAATAAATAAAAGTATTAATAAAATAAATATACTTTTGAAAATGATTCCCTGAGATGTGACAACAGAAGTAAACAGTCTAAAACAAATTTTCTTTTGTTTCTCTCGGCATTATCTGTTTGTTTTAAATGGAGCGATTTAATTAATTTTAAGTTTTGTCTTCAGCATTATACATGCATTCGAGATCATCCATTGGTTAATTTCCTTTTTGGAAAAAATTTTTTATATCGCTTATGAACCATTTTCATTTTTATTTAAAAAAGTATTTTTTTGCCTGTTATTGTTATTTTCTTCGTCTCTTTATACATTTCTCCGTTCCCCAGGAAACGTTAATGGGACAATTAGTAATGCATCAATTTCTTAGACTAATTAAAAACGATAAAAATTCCATGAAGAATGAAAAAATACTTAAACTCTAGCAAAAAATATTCGATTTATTAATACCTAAATAAATTTTTGATGGTTGGACGAATTCTTTGGGATTTTTCGTTCAAGGAACTGCTATTACAGTGCTTTAAATAAATATGAAAAAGATTAAATTGGGGGAAAATACAAAAATTATCACAGAAAGCTTTGCTTCTTTTAAAGAAATAATAAATCTTGAGAATTCGGAAACTTTATAAAGATTTTTGTACTTTTTTTTCTCTTCTAGGTATAATAATACAATATAAATGTTTTTTTAAAAGGAGGATTCTTAACGTATTGCAGATGCCAATTAAAATGGAACTTTTTATTTAAAATATGTGCTTGAACTTGAAAAGATATTTTACTTATTTTCATTAAAATAATAAGCGGATTAAATTCAAATGTGAATAAATAATGATGTAGGAAACATTTATGTAGTTCAGGAATTTTTATTATATATCAAAAAATAGTACATATAAAAATGTAAAAGTTTTCGAGACTTACTAATAAGTACTTTTTAGCACACCATAAAAAGTACCTTTTTATTTTATTAAATGATAATATCTACATTCTTGTGAAACTAATTCTAAATTTCATGTGCATAATTTTTGCTAACATTGTTGTCATTTATTGACAAGATAATCGTATAACGAGTTACTGAAGAAACAAATCTGCGTTAGTGATGAATATATTTGAATAAAATTACTCGACCTTTGAAAAGGATTTAATTTACATAAGATTAAAAATAACTGATAAAAATAAGTTACATTATTTCATCCTTTTAACTTACGAACTCAAATGAAAAATTATAACACGCCATAAATTTATTATTGAGATAAAAAGAAAATTATTTTTCTTAGGTATTCCTCATTTTAAAAATTTAAAACTATAGGTCCTTTCAAACTCACTCAATATTTCAAAAGATTAAAATTTAATTTACTAGGCTTAAAACAGTTTTAAGTAAATTGGGAAGTTCTGGAATTTTACTTGAAGATAGGTCTTTTTATTTCTAAGCATAATTTATTTTCAATTGCTAAAAAAGCAGCAAACCTATCACATATGTATTTATTGCTGTATAATATATTATTAAGATTAAAAGTGCAATTTGAAATTTGGGGGCTTAAAAAAACATATCTTCCAAAGATTCCATAATTTTTTTTAAAAAAAAATTCTGTTCTCATATTTTATTTTATGAGGATCCACAAAGCTTGAGGAACTAACACAATTTCCCAAAGGTGCTCAATTTCGACCATGTTATACATTGTTATTATGTGAGAAAACAGAATAAATTTTCTGAAAATACGTATAACTATTGTATGTTAAATCTGTCGGCTCAAACACCTAGTTTGACGTAATGTGGAAGTTAGGAGAGTAATTGAAAAGACAAGGTCTGACGTCAATAGTCCTGGCTTTGCTACTATTGCGTCTCTAATAAACAAATGGATTGTCTTTAAATTGCAATATTACGTTTATGTAACTTTCCTTTCAATGTTTCTCTAATTAGCCGTTGTTAATTCTATGAGCAATGTAAAGATTCTAGTGCATTTTCTATCTTTTCCAGCAATTATTGCTCAAATATGTGAAGTAAAATAACAAATAGTTGTTAAAATTTATTTTCGGTTGATTATTGAATATCTTAAAAAGATGGAGAACTTTCCTTATTTCAAATTTACTTCAGGATTCCGAGGAACATATTTAAATTAATAAAATTTCCATCACTTCTAAAAAGTATTTTTTTTTTCAGGAATATCAGTTTTCCCTCATAACTCAAATTATTTCTCCTACACTATAAGGAAAATGTCGACTGTAATGTCAAAAGAAACATTTTCAGCAATGAAAATCTATTTTAATAAAATGCGATAATATCTTTTTTTATAGAATTTTTTTTCCTCAGGAAAGGAAGATTACAAAAAGAGAAAAAAAATCATCTTTTAATAATAACAAAAAAAAACTAATGTTAAATCACACTACCATCGTTGTAGAATACGTTATATTCTTTCCGAATATTCCTTAAATTTTGTTCAATAAATCAATTTGTGTAAAAAGAGAGACCTGTAATTGTTAAGTATATTTTGATCATCATCGTGGTAAAAAAAGATTAAGATTTCTTATATCATTTAAAAAAATCATAAAATGGTTTTTTGTAATACAAACAAAATTATTACCTAACTGTGTTTTAAAGTCGTAATGATTTGTTTGAATTTATATTTTATTGAGGTAGACAACCCTTATCATTGTTCTTACAAAATAAAGCTAGTAGAAAAAGTAATTCAGTATAAAATTAAAATGAGTACAACTTTTATTTCTTTAATTATGCCTCACCCGTGGTGACAAATGTCTTGTATAAAAACCATTTTTATTGTTTCGTATTTTTAAATAAATATGAATCTGCATCGGTACACATCTCCATTCAAACTTCATGTGAAAAGTGTATTTTATGTAAAAGTAATTTTAAAGTACCGAAGAATATAATCTATTACTTCTTGGAGCCCTATTTTGCTCGTAACATACAAGAGCACTAAATCCCATAGAACTAAAGTTTGGGACACTTTCCTCTGTTTTATAAGATCTGTAAAAGAAACAACATGGGTTGCTTTTGACTTTTTATTGGTTGGGGGTGCAACATACCCCAGATGCGTGCCCCAGAGTTAAAACATGACAAATGATTTCCCAAATGGAAGTGGACAGTCAGCAGTTTCCATTGTTATCTGTTCCGTGCGAAATGTCCGGAGAAGCAGGAGCAGCTCTTTGTTCTATCCCCGTCCCACCCCCTCATGATCATTCTTTCCTTCACGTGACCGCGCTCCTTCCACCCGCATCTCTCTTCTTCCGCATCCGGCAGGATCCCCCTCCATTCATTCGACTCTCATCCTTCGCATCCCTCGCTCGCGCTTTACTCCTGGCTCTTGGAGGACAAACCCCCCGTAAAAGGTGAGTGTTTACAATTTCGTATTTAAAGGTCGAAATTTTACTTTCTTTCATTAAGAGCACGTGTTCAATTTTTCTTTTGTTTCTTTGACGAGTCTGGGGGAAAGTGACCAATGTCCGAAGGTGTTATAAAGAAAAAAATTAAAGAGGAAATTGAAATTAAGTCACACATGGATAAATGGGATTTTTGCATAAAGCTACAAGCGTGAACATCCCTTGTGTTTGTTTTGAGTTTCGTTTAGTTACCTGAGCAAGAGTTCAATATCGATGCGCGTAAGAATAAAAGGGAAACTTCCTGTTGGATATTTAAATGGAAATCGATGAAAATTTAAAAAAAAATATTTTTAAAATTTGATTGGAGCTACTCTTTTTCCTTGAAAGGTACTGGGGAATGTGATGTATTTTCTGTGTTTACTTATATGTATTAATTTCGTGTTTGATTACCTTTTATGTTATTTTAAAATAACTTATATCGATAAAGATAATAATAAAGACGCTCTTTTTTTTAAAAAAAAATGAAATAATACTACTAACTATATACACGAAAACAAGGAAAAATACAAAATATAGTCAAGCATACCAACAGGTATCAGTTTTTAGTCTTGAAACACACTTAAAAATCATTCCTATATGTTAATACTTACTAAATGATCCAATTAAATGGAAAATCACAGTTTTAAAAATATTTTTTGAAAACATTAAATGTTTTTTTAAAGAAAGTTAATTATGCAACTCTTTTTTTTTTTGGTGAAGTTTTCAAGATACGCCGATGCGCTTAAAACGCAATTGCCTGAAATAATTGGGTTTCATTGATTTGATGTAGAAACTATTTACTAACATGAATTAATTGTAAAAGCATCTACTATAAAAAAATTCTTTGTTCTATGTTTTAAAATCGAAAAATTGTCGACTGTTTTAACCAACTAAGATCTTCGATATGCGGAACAGTAACAAGAAAGAATAGCATTTCAATTGTTTCCCCACATGGCCTAGATAATATTTAGTTATAAATTTTTTTATCCACACGATTAAGTGCAAACAATTTCCCCGCTTTAAATAGCGATTTTTTAATTTAACATTCATGCGTTTAAATTATTCATTGCTTCCATTTTTATTATAAACAGGAAGATAAACATATATTAGGTAGAAATAAATAAACACTTAAAATTTTATTAATAAAGTATGTTAAGTATTTTAAACTTCTAAATATATATGGAAAGAAAAAATATTCATTTTAAGTTATATCTTGATAATAGAAAGGTAACTAACTTTTCTTCTTTTAATTAAATAAAAAAGAATTTTTCAAAATTTTTAATTATATAATATAAATTAATGTACTTATTTTAGAAAAAAATGCCCGTAATCTGTTATTTATTTTTAAACAGTTCATTTAAAATTTAAGAAATTAAAATCATTAATATTAGAATCCTTTGGACTTTCACAATTTTTTCCTCTTACATTGCCACAGAAATACTGTATTAATCTAGGAGATAAATATCATAAAAAACGTAGAGCATGCAATCGGAGTAATGGAAATTTAATTAAATCAAAAATAAAATATAATATATTGTGATAAGTTTATCTTTTTTTTAAAAAAAAATTAAGTCATCAGTCACCGTCAAATAAAAAGCATTTTACGAAAGTCAATGTTAAATATATCAACACCTTTTTTCCCTTATTTACATAGTTCCCTTATTACATAGTTATATGTTTCCCTTAGTACATAGTATAGTTCTTTTCCTTTGAATAATTAACTTATTTTAATAGCTTGATTTTTTTTAAATTAGTAAAATTGACGAAACGTGTTTTGCTAAGCAAAAATATTAATGAATTATTTAAATAGTTTAGAAAAATGCAGTGATATAAAAATATTACTATATACTATTACATAAGTTTCCTATTATAATTCTTATTTGTATAATGTTTTTTATTATACTGAATTAATTTTATCATAGATTTATTAAAAACCTTTTGTCACAACTAATGCGATAGTGAATACTTTTGTTAAAATCTTAACTAATATAATAAATATTTGAATCTATTTTCTATCGAGTTTTCTACAATGTAGGAATCCAAATCTTAGATGTGTTCTGAACATTTCAATCGATATCGACTTTAAGATGAGAGTCTTTTTCATATGATCAGTAAATATGTTGCTATTTTTGGCATCATTTTTAATAAAAATTTATTTTGAGCAAAACGACACAAATATTTTAAACAATTTTCATTACTTATTCGTTAAATGATCATAAAAATTCACTACATGTCTTGAGCACTCATGATGTATTTTATCTAAATTATTGTGCACATTTACTTTTTTATTGTAGTTCATTGTATTAAAAAATATGTTGAGTTAAAGCTAAAAAATATTATTTTTTCAAATTTTATTTCAAAACTTGAAACCTTTCTGGTTCGTGAATCGTACAATAATTTTGTGCCGAATTTATAAATAAATTTTATTTACAATTAATTTTTCAAAAACACTCTTTAGGCTGATACGTAAATTTTTCCGCCTTATTATTCCTTATCTTTAAAAACTTGTATTAAAAAAGCTACAAATCTTCGGAAAACAAAATGAAATTCCTTTAATAAAAGCTACTTTTGGTTTCGCTAAAAACAAAAATATCAGAAATATACTTAATTATTAAAAATATGTTGAGTTAAAGCTAAAAAATATTATTTTTTCAAATTTTATTTCAAAACTTGAAACCTTTCTGGTTCGTGAATTGTACAATAATTTTGTGCCGAATTTAAATAAGTTTTATTTACAATTAATTTTTCAAAAACACTCTTTAGACTGATACGTAAATTTTTCCGCCTTATTATTCCTTATCTTTAAAAACTTGTATTAAAAAAACTATAAATCTTCAGAAAACAAAATGAAATTCCTTTAATAAAAGCTACTTTTGGTTTCGCTAAAAACAAAAATATCAGAGAAATATACTTAATTCTTTTCCCTACAAAATCAGACAATATGAAATTTTGAAATTTAACCTTTAAAATCTACACCTAAATCCTTTAAAGTCTTACTCATGATAAAAATGAACTTTAACTTAAAAGTTGACGCCTTGCAGTTCATAAGTTCCGTAAATGCATTATATAGATTGCACTTAGCTTAAATTAAAAAAAGAAAATTTTAATATATTTAGAGAAATATGCTATTTTTTTTCTTTACACATGACAGTTTCAAAGGACTATATAAATAAAAAGGAACCTATATAAATATCTTCAGGATTCTTCCTTTATATAAAAACCTCCAACATGAAAACAAAAACAAACAAAACACTCGTTCTTACAAAAATCACATTACTTTCGAGATGGTTTCTGAAGAAATCTCATTTAATGCTTCAAAGAAATACCACCATTTTTTATTAGGTTCTTGCCATAAATGATAATTGAATTCCATATCGTTAAGAAATGGGTTTCCACATAAAAATATTTACGTTTCAGCAGACAACAATTTTTTAGCAAACAAAAATTCGCATGCACGACTCAAATCCTTTTATTAATATATGGATCACGCAATTTATTATTTTATTTTTAAAGCAGTATCTGAAAATTAAAAACTGAAAATATTATTTAACGCTTGAATAATCTTTCGGAGTTAATTCAAAATAATTTAATTTGGCATTTAATTTAGTTTTTCAGTATTTATAAATTCTATTATACAAAATCAGTTTTTTATGACGCTATACTGTAATAAAAAATTAAACATTAAAATTTTATGATTATTTAATATCAATACTTTATGTGAATGAGCATTTAATAGGAGAATTTTAACTATTTTCAGGGCTAAATATGCTTCAGAACAGTGAACCTATTATATAATTAAAAATATAAAAGTCTTTTTGGTTTACATGTATTTTTATTCATTTTTTATCATTGAAAATCTTAAAAATAAAGATATTCTTAAATTATAATTATTTTAAATGCTTCCAGTTTTTAAAAAATATTTTAATTATGTTCTTAAAACATGCATTACAAACAAATATTTGAAGAATTTAAAGTACTATTGGCATCAAATTTTTAGTAATAGTTACTAAAGACACACTTCAAAAAGTTACACTTTCAAAGTCTGTATAAAGTATCAGTGATTCCTATCTGGACCAACCTTTTCTTCAGAATAAGTAAAAAACTTTAAAAAGTGAATAATATTTGAATAAAATTTAAAGAAGTGTCCTTTAAGTATGACATACAATTAGAGATATAGTTTGCATACATTTCCTGAAATAAATACATTACAAGACAAGACTAGAGGGTAAAATCTCTGAGAATAAAAAAAAATACTGGAAGAAATCTGTTATTCATCCTCAGACATGTGGGTGGTAGAAATTCCATTTCTTTCACGTAAGATACGTTCATTTAGTTACAACTTTTTTTGAAGAAAGAACTATTCCGAAAAGAAAAAAAAAACGCATTTGTGAGGTTTAGAATCTTTTATCTTTATAGTTTGTTTAAATTTAGAGCAACAGTGTAGTCTAGGTGTTTCAACTGATACTACTGAAATCGGAATGTATTTTATTTATTTTACAAGAAGCGCATGCAGTACTTTCTAAAAGTAAAATTTTCCCACGAAAGAAAACTTAAAAAGAAATTGTTAAAATAAATGTGTGCCTAGAGCGTAACATTAAGGCGATTTGTTGCTGAGAAACTTAAGTTTGAAATGTTTCATTAAATTTAAATTAACATTTAAATAGATTTAAATTACTTGAATTTGAATCTGTTTAGGAAAAACTTATTTGCTTACAAAGATTTGACTGTTAAACAATTCGTCATTTGACAGCAGAATCATATTATACTGGCAATACCCAAGCTAGTATCTGAAAAAGTCAGGTGGAAGTTTAATAATCTTTATTGTAACGAACTTTTAATGATGTTTCTTGATTATTTTAGATTATAATTTAAATATAAGTTAAATAGTTTGTATAAAATGCTTAGATGAATGTCTGTATTGAGTTTTGTATGAATAATTATGTATATTTCAAAAACATGCATCCAATTAAAAAAAAAATGGAAGATTCGCCCTTTATATTTTTCTAGTGTCTCAAATATTTTGGAAGAGAATTTGAAAAACGTACAGCTATATCTTCACCTTGATTTATTTAATTATTTAAATTTAAAAAAAACATTAATAATTATTTTCCGATATGTTAAAAATCTGTCTTAACGTATATGAGAAGTATTTCAGCAAATATCCATTTCACCACATTTTTAGGATCATAGTTATCGGAAAAATTTTCTTATAACTCTTATTTATAAAGTGATTTGATTCTTATTTAATTTACAACTCAGTGTTTTGATTGAAACTACCGATAAAGTAATGCTGAAAACTGTTATTTACTCATATTTTTAAATAAACATAATAAATTTTAAGAAATTCAATTATAACCCTTTTAAATTTCTTATATAAAAAAACTTCCGTACATGTATAAGAAACTGGTGAAGAATAACGTATTTTGCTTACGAATTGTTATTTGTAACTCAATTAATAACAAAAATGGAATAATTCAAATATATTTCGAGGTATAAAATAAATATTCTTTGAAGAAATCTCGTTAAATTTATGAGGAAAGTTAAACGCATCTCATTGATTATTTGTGTAAGTTATGTTTTAATAAATGTCCAAAAATTTTAAGTCTTTCCAAATTTGTTCAAAAATTTTTATTGAATGCATATAATGTTTATGCTTCCGCAATATCTAAAATATACTTCATTAAAATATTAAAAAAGTAAATTAACTCATTCATTACAATTTTTTATTTAATAATCATTGTTTGTCCTTTTTTGCGACAAAAAAAAACAATCTATGACAGACTTCCAAGAATTTATATTAATAAAAACATTCAGGATCCTTTATGAAGGACATCTCGGCATATTTAATAGCAACAGGTATCAAACTATAACACATATTTCTCTTTCCTTTGACGTGAATTAAACATCTCTATTCCTAAACCGTAATCAGTGGCAACATAATTTTTCTTTATTCACGTGGCAAACATTGGATGTCACAAGCAGAGTCGGGATCTTTTTATTAATAGCTTCTATAGACCAATTTGTGTGGGGTATAGTACCTCATCTATATCTTCAAAGTATTTTCCCTCGAGTGAGTCTCTTTATTACTAGGAATATATTAATGTTACATGCATTTCTACCTGTCAATATCACATGTAACAACTACCAATAACTTCGATAATTATCCAATTACGATATGATAACAAAAACAAGTTCTGAATACTTTCAGGTAATAGTTACTTTAGTTATTTTTTTCCCTTTTGAACACAAATGATGGAAATACTTCAATGCTGCTTATTAAACGAGATTTTTTTTTTCAAATTGACACGCCATTAAAATGTATTGCAATTGTCATCAATGATAGTTGCCTCTTGAAGCTCTGAGCGATCTTTGCATTGAAAATGACATCCCATTTCGTTTAAGTCACCAACTCAATACATTTAAATCTATTTTTAAGTATTGAAGATATGCTAAACTGCGTTGGGATTCCAAGATGTACCAGAGATAGAAAAGTAATAAATTACACAAGCAAAATGTAAGAATGGAAATCAATTTTTTGAAATTAAAGGCAAAAAATGACATGCATTTTTAATGAATACGTTAATAATTAAAGAACAGACATAAATTTTTCAATAGAAAAATAGAATAAACCATAGTAAGCAGTTCCACACAGGAAACTGTTCTAAATCCATAAAACTGCAAAGCAAGATATAATTCATAAATATATTTTTTTAAAGAACACACTGAATTCAGACTTTTATAAAAACATCAGTGCGTAACATTATAAAATTACATTTCAAAATTTAAACCGAAGATATATATATTACCGCTAAAGTGCATAATTCAGTTATTTCATGAAATAACTAGACAAGTTAGTTAAAGTATATAATAGATGAAAAATTTCCTACTTTACCTAGTTATTCTATGAAATAACTATTGATAGAGCGTTAAAATGAAAAATTAGCAATTTCAAAGTTATTTTATAAATTAATTGATTAAAAACAGTTAAAATTTCTCGAAAAATACATTTTATCTCTATTGTGGATGATTAATTAAAAATAATAAGGAAAAGCAGATGATATAATTTATTATTGCTCATATTGTTATCATTAGTTAAACAGAAAGGGGGGAGGGAAGAATATGTTGCAGAGATAGTTATATTTAAATATATACTATTAAAGAAATACGTGTTGGGAAGAAAAATTGTTGCTTCATAAAAGCATTGTGCTAACTTTTTCAAACAAAATATTAATTTAAATTTTATGAAATAACTTTATTTTACATTTCATTATTTATTAGAACTAAGATTGCTGTGATGACACTTTGAATTGCATTGCATATTATTTTTGCAACAAGCACACTTTTTACTATTACATATTTTTTTACACGGGAAAACAGCTACAAATGGCTTAAAATTGACTAAAAGCAGCTTTAATCGGTTCAAAGAACTTTCGAGTGACGCATTTCATACTTTAACAATCAAGTAATCGTTATTCTGTAGAATACCTTGTTAAATCGTAGAATTCAATAATTTTACATACATTAACTGACTTGTCTAGTTATTTCATGAAATACCTAATTATTCTATGGAATAACGGATTTCACACTTTAACGGCAACATATATATTCTGATAAATTTCTTAGATCTCCGTCCCAATATCTCACTGGTTATTTTTTACATTAATTCATTTCAATCCTTCTGTACGAATTAAATAGGATTGTGTAAAAAGTGATTCTCCGATTTTTTTCCCTTTCAATCTTTTTGGTTTTTTTTCCAAAATATGCTTATTGATTTTTTAAAAATATTTTTTCAAAAAAAATATATTTAGTATTTCATTTTTAATTTTGTGCACAACCCCTTTATTTCACATCACTCAAACATGTAAAAACTGCAATAAATATATATAACATATTCACTTCCCTATCGATTTCCCTTCTTTCCCCCTCTTTCTCTCCACAAACTGTTACTCCACTTCTCCTAAATGCACTTTACTAAAAAAGAACAAAATATTAAATTTTCCTCACTTTTTTATATATACTCTACTACTCTCAAGATAAACAGTGGGGGGGGAAGAATCCGTGTATTATCTCTAAAAAGAATCATTCTCGAATTCCTGCTTAAAATTGCGGCTTTAAAATGTTTCATGAGATGTTACGTAGTTAAGCCTTTAAAAAGAGAGCCGAAAGACCACCTGGGCAACAAAATTCTTCAGAGGATCCCAAGAATACGGAAAGCCGATCAGAGACAATCTGATTTGGTGGAACAACTTAATGTGCTGCGCAGAGACGTGCGGTGTTTCTTGAGAAATCATTATTGAAAGAGAAGGTTTTAAAACTTTTTCAATCTGAGCCGTTCATTGCGTATAAAGTCTTTAAAACAAAAAAAGAAAGAATGGTGAAAACTACCAATTAGCTGAATGCGAGAATCTAATGTTGAATACATAGTTACAATTCTTTGGACTAAAACTAAAGTTTTGTCACTTATTTATTATTGTGCTTTTGATATAACTTTTCTTTTTTAGTGTGGTTGCACTCCAAAAGAACTTACTTATGGAGGGAAGTTGTGAAAGGGGGGAACAAAAATCACATTTAAATTTACTATTGAGTTAAGGATTTTAATTTTTATGTATCTTTATGCACATAATACGGTGTATATATTTTAAATTCATTTTTAAAGTCATTTTTTAAATAATGCTTAATGTACTTTTTCGGATCTATTATTAATAAAGTATCTAAGTATACTTAAGCTATGTTTTACTTATCAAAGAAAGGCAAAGCCGTAAAATTAAGAATTACTTGGTAGAAATAAGCCCTTTATAGCTCATTATCTTAAATAGAGAATAATTTTCACTTAAAGGACTACTTTTCGTAAATTAAAAAATTTACAAAGATTAAATTACAGTTTAAAGTAAATGTGGTGAAATAAGGACATCAAATTCGCGTAAAAGCTTGTGATGTGCAAAACTCATTGATAGGATTATCTATGTAATGAACAAAAATTAACAATTAATGGTAATGGTTTATCTTATGCATAAGAATCTATGTCTTAGTACATAGTGGATTAGTAATAAACTATTTTAAACACATGCACATGCGCTATATTAATTTTTTTATACAATATTCTTTAAATGATCTGAGAAAATAAATCCATTAAGAGATCATTTAACTGTAAACGATACATAAACATTTTCAAAAATGTTCTTTTTTTGTGGATTATAACCTTCTTTATCATTTTTAAATCATTTTTTGTAAGCAAATTTTTCAAAGAATTATTATTTCTTTGGCATTGTACAGGACTAGTAAATATGCAAAAAATATTTTTTCTATGAGGTGTCTAGATTTGGGAGTATTTTTACAGTTTAACATATTTTTTTTCAATTAATACTATTTTATTAATCCAGGTATTTTCAGCTTTAACTTTCAAACTTTTAGCTTATTTAAGTTCTTGATATTAAGGATTTTTTTTACCTTAAAATATCTGCAAAAGACTGCAATAATTCTACAAAGATGGTATATTAGGCTTGAAAAAGGTACAAAATCTTTATATCGTCATCTTGCATTACACAAACACATTTACTATTAATCTACATTGAATTAATTTTTACCTATTGACACACGCAACACGTTAATAAAAACAAAATTGAAAGATCTACCTAATTATCACATTTTAAAATTTCATTAAAATAACTACAAATTTTAATTGCATTAGATTCCTACTTTTTATCATTTTAATCCTCCTTATTGTCATTTTAAAACGCTAATCTCGATTTAGATAATTGAGGAATGAGACGACTATAAAATCAAGCAAGAAGTATTTTACTGTCTTTAATATTCATTTAAACTAAATGTTGAAGTTTATAAGAAATACTGCCATGTTAATTAATCTTTTTAATAGTTTAAGTTCGTTTTTTTCCCGTTATTCTGAGAACTTTAAAACTAATTCATTTTTGTTATAAAATCGTCTTAATACTCTATACCATAGAATCTTCCTTTGTTAAATAGGAAATTTTTCTGTGAAATCTTATATATTTTCTTAAAGATAATGTGTTTACTTCCTTTGATAGAAATTGGAATGAAAAAAAAATCATTCTTTTACCTAAGAAAATATTTTCATTTATAACATATTTTTAAAATGTATAGAATGCATTTAATGGAACATTATTGAGCTATATATAAATTTGTATTTATCTCATTAAAGTTGTGGAATAAGCGTTACAACAATAATTATTCAAAGTCTGATTTTAGGATAGTATTTTGTGTGTGTTATTGGTATGAAAAGCATGTTAATATAAATATTATGTTGGTAATCACTGCAACTTCCGTTTCGTTTTGTTCTTAAAAAGTATATTGTTAGTTCTTACCCTTACAGAAACATAAACATTTATATCTATATATATAAAGGACAAAAGCGACTCTCACTCACTCACTGACTAATCACGATATCTCCGGAACTATTAAACCTACAGATTTGAAATTTGGTAGGTATTAAGGAGCATTATAAATAATTAGTTCCATTGTTAAACTATTAGATGTACAGTCTCGAAACATGATACACAGATTTCTTTCATAAAGTAGAGATTCCCTACATAATGATTTTTACGAAAATAGATTTCCAAGGGGCGTTGAGGGCGCGAAGGGGCGTTATGCATAATTATTTCCATTTTTAAACTATTATGCGTACAGTCTTGAAATTTAGTAAACGGATTCCTTTCATAGAGTAGAGATCCACTGCAAAATAGGTTTTGTCAAAATCGACTCCCAAGTGGCGTTATAGAGAATTAAGGGGCGTTATATATATAGGCAATTAACTCCTTTTTTTAACTATTAGACGTAAAATCTTGAAATTGAGTAAGCAGATTCCATTCATTGAGTAGATATCCGCTATAAGATGGGTTTTGTGAAAATCGCTTCCTAAGTGGCGTTGCGGGGGCTTAAGAGGCGTTATAGATAATTATTTCCATTTTTAAACTATTAGACGTACAGTCTTGAAATTTGGTAAGCGGATTCATTTCATAGAGTAGAGATCCGCTACAAATGGGTTTTGTGAAACTCGACCACCAAGTGGCATTGTGGAGAATTAAGGGGCGTTGTAGGCAATTAGCTCCTTTTTTAAACTATTAGACGTAAAATCACGAAATTGAGTAAATAGATTCCATTCATTGAGTAGATATCCGCTATAAGATGGGTTTTGTGGAAATCGCTTCCTAAGTGGCGTTGCGGGGGCTTAAGAGGCGTTATAGATAATTATTTCCATTTTTAAACTATTAGACGTACAGTCTTGAAATTTGGTAAACGGATTCATTTCATAGAGTAGAGATCCGCTACAAATGGGTTTTGTGAAACTCGACCACCAAGTGGCGTTGTGGAGAATTAAGGGGCGTTGTAGGCAATTAGCTCCTTTTTTAAACTATTAAACGTAAAATAACAAAATTGAGTAAATAGATTCCATTCTTTAAATAGAGATCCACTATAAGATGGGTTTTGTGAAAATCGCTTCTTAGTGGCGTGGCGGAGGCTTAAGGGGCGTTATAGATAATTATTACCATTTTTAAACTATTATGCGTACAGTCTTGAAATTTAGTAAGCGGATTCCTTTCATAGAGTAGAGATCCACTACAAAATAGGTTTTCTCAAAATCGACTCCCAAGTGGCGTTATAGAGAATTAAGGGGCGTTATATATATAGGCAATTAACTCCTATTTTTAACTATTAGACGTAAAATCTTGAAATTGAGTAAGCAGATTCCATTCATTGAGTAGATATCCGCTATAAGATGGGTTTTGTGAAAATCGCTTCCTAAGTGGCGTTGCGGGGGCTTAAGAGGCGTTATAGATAATTATTTCCATTTTTAAACTATTAGACGTACAGTCTTGAAATTTGGTATAAGCGGATTCCTTTCATAGAGTAGAGATCCGCTACAAATGGGTTTTGTGAAACTCGACCACCAAGTGGCGTTGTGGAGAATTAAGGGCGTTGTAGGCAATTAGCTCCTTTTTAAACTATTAGACGTAAAATTACAAAATTGAGTAAATAGATTCCATTCATTAAGTAGAGATCCACTATAAGATGGGTTTTGTGAAAATCGCTTCTTAAGTGGCGTGGCGGGGGCTTAAGGGGCGTTATAGATAATTATTTCCATTTTTAAACTATTAGACGTACAGTCTTGAAATTTGGTATATAAGCGGATTCCTTTCATAGAGTAGAGATCCGCTACAAATGGGTTTTGTGAAACTCGACCACCAAGTGGCGTTGTGGAGAATTAAGGGGCGTTGTAGGCAATTAGCTCCTTTTTTAAGCTATTAGACGTAAAATCACAAAATTGAGTAAATAGATTCCATTCTTTAAGTAGAGATCCACTATAAGATGGGTTTTGTGAAAATCGCTTCTTAAGTGGAGTGGCGGGGGCTTAAGGGGCGTTATAGATAATTATTTCCATTTTTAAAATATTAGATGTACAGTCTTAAAATTTGGTAAGCGGATTCCTTTCATTGCGTAGAGATCCGTTACAAAATAGTTTGGGGGGAAATTTAATCCTCAAGGGTTACTTAGGGAGATTAAAGGGCGTATAATAGATAAATATTTCCACTTTTCAACTAATAGACCCACTTGCTTGAAAATTAGAAGGTATGTTCCGTTCATGAAATAGAGTTCCATTTACAAAGAGTTTCGTGAAAAAGGACCCCCAAAGGAGTAGGGTTGAGAGGGAAAGGCGTGATATAGAAAAATTCCTGTTTTTGAACTTAACCCATTTACTTGAAATTTGTTGAGCAC
This sequence comes from Trichonephila clavipes, assembly GCA_019973935.1. NCBI lineage: Eukaryota > Metazoa > Arthropoda > Arachnida > Araneae > Nephilidae > Trichonephila > Trichonephila clavipes. The sequence continues at coordinate 563,439 of BMAU01020026.1, read as the reverse complement.
GTTTCTTTAGTTGAATAGAGTTCCACTTAGAATGGATTTTACGGAAATCAACTCCAGGGGTGAGAGGGAGATTTATTGGGGCGTATTCATAGACAAAATTCCCGTTTTCGAACTGCTAAGACTATAATAATAAAATTTGGTTTGCATGCTTCTTTTGTTGAATTGGAATCCGCTAAGAATGCTCTCAATGAGGTATTGATGATAAAAATTCCGTTTTTGCTCTGTTAAATTTAGACTTGAAAATTAGCACGCATGTTTATTTTATGGAGTAGAGATTCACTGAAAGTTGCTTTGGTGGAAATCCACTTGATTATTAGGTTAATTGAGCACAAAAAAATCTTTCTACTTCTATTTTAGATATAAATAGAAATTAGATATTTTAATTTATGTCCTTTTTATATCAAGAGGCGAGAGTTACAGCTATAAATTTATTTTTCAATACAATCGAATTCTTAATGCTAGATATCAGTAATTCATATATATGTAAACAGTATACATTTATACAACATCGTTAAATACCCAGTGAAACGGGTGGGTAACGGCTAGTATAGTATAAATATTTTATTGCTATTTACTGTGTCGACATACATCGTTAGCTGCTTCTATATATGTATAGCTTAAATCACATGTATATCTTCCTGGTGTGAGTTTCAGAATTACGTTTGTTTCTATTTCAAATGTAACCTTTAATAATTTCAAGGGAACCCATTCAAAATGTATTGTGTCAATAAATTTATTGTTTTTGTGTAGATAATATTCCAAAAAATAAATTTACATTACGGTCACACAGCATTTCACACTAAGGGGGTTTGAATCACTATACATGCATCAACTATTTCTCTTCTTGAAAGTTTTAAAAATCCTGCATTAGGTAATTATGCATACAGCAATGAAATAACCAAAATGATAAGTTATATTCATGGCTTGTCAAACCTCTCTTAAATCATTTTAATGCATTACTTACATGTTTTTCCGTAAAAACTCATAGAATTGAGGATATAAGTACGTTCCATAACTTACAACTATTTGTATTCAATGCTGACTTGTTTACTAAGATTCATTAACATTTTCCCTCGAAGGTCAATGTTCCTGAACAATTTAACATTCCTGAAAGGTCTTTTGGAAGATCAAATCTATGAGCCTGACCTTCCAGGATGCTGATACTGCGTTTTTAGGCTTCTCGTAAATTTTCTCCAATATATATATCATTCTGACAGAAATGAATAGAAAATTACAGTCCCTAAGCTATTAAATTTAAAGTAAAGAGAATATTAATATCAGAACGTAAAATGAAGCTCGTGGTATCACTAGTATCATATTTGTATTTGTAGTATTAATAATACTGTGTTGTTTAATATAAAAATATATTTATTTCGGCATATTAAACAATAAATTATTTTTATTTTGCAAAATAGTTCTTGAAACTCTGAAGTTACAAAATACTGTTAAAAATACTACTTTGGTATAATTTCGCTTTTCTTATATGTAAAAAATGTTTTTCTTCGCTCTTCTGAGGAATGTGACACATATATACATAATATATAGAATAAGGGAGATTGAAGGAAACAATAGAGAGAGAACTAGTGCTTGTTTACCTTAAACTATTTTTAGATTCTATAAATTTTGATATTATATCCTACATAAAAAAGGATAAATAAAACAAAACAAGGGAACTTTATTTATAAGAAGTATATTTAGCCTTTATTATTTTACTTGTAAATGAAAAACTTGCAGCAGTGTAAATATTCTTCCTAATTTTTAAAATCAAAAACAATTCCATTCGAAGATCAATTTATTAAAATGTTTCGAATTTTTCTGAGTAAAATTTAATTGAAAAACTTAAAATATCTGAAAAAGATTGGATATTATTTAAGCAAAAGTTTTATAAAAAGTCATGCTGTTAGAAATATTTTATGGTTAAATATCATTCCTATTTATAATAATCTAATGCAGACATACATTAATTCCTTGAATTCGGATTTCTAAAATCGAAGAAGCAGAAGTAAAAGCATACATATATATAATATTTATATGGATGCAATTGGATATTTTTATTATTACGTTATCTCTTGGAACTAAGCTGACTTTGCACAAATCCGAGCTCTTATAAGTGCATAAGTTAGAGTTATTGTGGGCAGAGTCTCAAAATAATTGTGTGTTTTGTTATTCTCCTTTCACTATTTTGTGATAATATAACCTTCGAAATAATGCTGTCGATTTCACAGACTTTGCACAAATCCGAGCTCTTATAAGTGCATAAGTTAGAATTATTGTGAGCAGTCGCAAAGTAATTGCGTAATTTGCTATTTATCCTTTCACTATTTCGTGATAGTATAACCTTCGAAATAATACTGTCGATTTTACAGATAAGGTAAATGATGTTTAAAGACTGAATAAAAGGGACTCTTCGTCCTCGTTTTCATTTTATTCACACAAATATTAAATTAATATTATTCCTTATCAGTTTTTTTTATTTACCTTCATAATAAAACATTTTATTTGTTGTCGTTGTTGTTTTACTGATTGTATGAAATGTAATTTATTCTCAAGATTTATTATTTATTTATTTAAAAATCATTTTATTTTAGAAAAGATAAATAGACAATAACGTATAAATTCCCTTCAAGGTTATTAACAAAATGCTTTAAAATTTCAAAACCTTTAAATATGAAAACATTTACAATAATATTTAATATTTTATTTAAAAATAAACTTTTATAGAATTTACAGTTTCGTTAATAAAAATATATGACCTTAATATGAATCTCTTACTAAGGTCAAATTATTTAAGACTAAAGATAAAAAGAATTTGTTCAACTTAAACCTACTTCATTCCTTACATTAAAAATGTTATAATTTTTTTATTATAAAAGATTATATATATATAATACTTTTCTAGACTAGGTGGGAAAATTTATAATAAAGGATATAAATTTTTTATTTATATTGCTGACATTTCATAATCTTATTTTAAAATATTTAATATAAAAACCATTTAAACTTTACTTTGAACACACACAAACAGCTCTTTTTTCAAAAAATTTTTTAATTATTCTCCAAACCATTTTTCTGGTAAATTTGCTCCATGTCTCTTGCGTACCTTTATCTTTTGGTTGAAAATAAATATTAAATTATCCATACAAAATTAAATGTGATAAGAATAGAACATAATTAAAGTTTAATTACGCTTGGAATCTCTGTGTTGAATTAAAAAAAATTAATTCTCCTCATAAATAATTCATAAGATGTTAATTATCTTATTATTGGCGTAAGGAAAATTATTTTTCCGACAGAATATTTCTGATATGAAAAACAAATTTTTGAGACAAATTATTTGCTCCAAGCAAATTGTTTCCTATAAAAATAGTTTTAAGAAAGGAGAGCAATTCACTTGAGAGCATATAAGTACTGAAACTAAGAGGGTGATTTTCATATTTCTCAAACTTTCTACAAATGTCCTCCTATAAAGTGCTCTCTATTAACTCCAGAATTCCCTTAAATTGCTTCAAAACTCTATTTTAAATATTTCTAGATCTGTATTCTAAAGTAATTTGAACTCAAAATAATGGAGATTATTTAAGTGAAATTCCAATAGTCAAAGACAAGAAATCATATCCCTCTTTTTACTTAATCAGATTATCTCATCTTTGTTAAAACGAAGTACGAAATATGTAAACAATTATTATTCGACGGTTATTTGTATGCCAATTAAATGAATAAGATTTGATTTTAAAGAAGATGGATAGAACTTATTACTATACTGAAATGCTTGATACAAACAAGACTTCTAACTCATTGGCCATCTAAATTTTAAGATCTTCAATGCTGTAGAATGGATTCTTTATATACTTCAACGAGTTATTTTATCAAGCACAATTCTTTCATTGGACAAAATTATTTTTATAAGGTATCATTTGACTATTTCTCAAAATTACTCTATCCCCGTACTTACTAATCTACACTGCTGGCCACCGTAAATGCAACATCCTGAAGGAAGCATGCAAATAACATGGAATTTTCAACATGCATTATCGGAGATGAGATATGCAAATGATTAGAATTTCAGCGCAGACACACATTACGCGCACCTGTGGTGTCACCTCAAAGCGCTAATTAAGGCTTGGAGATTTCGACGATTGTGTTTTTCTTGTGGTTTTTTCAAAAAAAGATCAGTTATGTCTCGTAGAAAACAGCGATCAGCTTTTAATCAAGTATCCGTGTTCGACAGAAGAAGGATAGTGGCCTACCGAGATTGTGGATTATCTTTCAGGGAAATCGGTAGTCGTGTTGGACGAAACCAAATAACTGTAATGCAGATATGTGACCGTTGGAAGCAGGACGGTACAACGGACTGACGTGATCGATCGCATCCACCTCAGTGCACCACTTCATGTGAGGACAGGCAAATTGTGCGCATGCCAGTGACGGATCACTCAGTCACATCACGAACCGTAGCACAGCACATTGAGTCTGTAACGCACCATTCAGTGTCTGCGCGTACCATTCGACGCCGTTTACAGCAGATTGGTCTGTCCGCAAGACATCCATTGCTTGGTCTACCCTTGACGCAGAACCACAGACATGTCCACCACCAATGGTGCGATGAAAGAAGGATGTGGGTGGCAGAATGGAATGAAGTTGTCTTTAATGACGAGTCACGCATCTGTCTGCAGCACCACCATGGTCGGATTCGAGTCTGGAGTCACCGTGGAGAGAGGAGACTGAACAACTGCGTTACTGCCTCACTGGTCCTGCACTGGGTATTATGGTATGGGGCGGTAATGGATATCACTCTCGCACTCCTCTAGTACGCATTGCCAAAACTTTAAACAGCTAGTGCTACATCTCCGAGGTGTTGGAGCCAGTTGTCCTTCCTTACCTCCAGGGCATAGCCACAGCCATATTTCAACAGGATATGGCCGCATTGTCTAAAGGTTTTTCATCAATCACCAGATTGAATTGCTTCCCTGGCCGGCTTGCTCTCTGGATCTTTCACCAAGAGTAAACATGTGGTCCATTGTTGCTCAACGTTTGACCCAGATTACACCCCCAGCTGCCACACCAGATCAACTTTGGCAACGTGTGGAAGCTGCTTGATCTGCTGTACCCCAAGAACACATGCAAAGTCTCTTTGAATCAATGCCGAGGCGTGTGGCAGCGGTGATCTCCAACAATGGCGGCTACTCTGGCTACTGATTCTGGCAAGAACCACAATTCACAGAAGTCTATAAATTTAATCATTTGATACTTGGTCAACATGTTATCTACAAAATAAATTTGGTATGCTATCTCTTGTCTTTCTTTTTGTTGCATTTACGGTGGCCAGCAGTGTATTATGTAACTAACGTGTGATATTAATCAACAAAAACACACTCCCGAAGATCAGAGTAGATGAGTGATAAGACTGTATTTATGAATACGGTAGAGTCTCGAAAACTCTGCACTCGATAACCCGGCAGTCCGGATAACTCGACCACATATTTCCAAGTCGAAAAACCCCGAAGTATCTAGTTTTTGCAAAATCTCTCGGTTTCTTAGTTTTCATTATAGACAGTTTTAAATCTTCATAAAGTACTTTTTTGAGGTGTATCTGATCAGGTAGAATACTGTTTACAATGCATTAGTTAATTTTCATTTTCACATAGTAAATGCTCAATGACTTCATAAAGTATATACTTTTCCTTTGTTTATAGGTATTTGGACTGTTTATTTTCTGTTGTATTCTCAAGCAAACAATACATACAAATGCATTACAACATTTTCTGACGAAACACGCGCACTTATTATTTTGAACCCCATTCACGATAACTCGGCATTTTCACAAGCTCGGCCACACTTCAATCCACAGTAGGCCGAATTTTCGGGACCTCCAATCATACCATTGTAGATAGTTCATTATACTTAGTGTAGTGTGTACAGCGTTCAATCTGAAGCTTTGCAATTAAAATGAATAGATTAGTAAATTAGAAAATAATTAAGTATGTGTGTGTGATTGGACAGTATTTCTGAATACCACCAATCATACCATTATAGTAGATAGTTCGATGCACTTATTTGAAGCTATATAATTAAAAAAGATAGATTAGTAAATAAGAAAAAATAAGTAAATATTCCTATTTTAACATTAAATTTTGTACATTTACGTTCTAAAGTAAGATATTAATACTGCTTAAAAATACTTTTTGTATAACACATGTGTTTATACTCAAATTTATACCTGCGAAAGAATTGTTAAGAACTTATAATACATCTCTTTTAGACTTCGTTTTTGAATAAATTTCTTTTTTTTTTTTGCCACATGTTTAAACATTTGTTTCCATATTTATTTAATTAAATGTAAGCTAGAATATGAGATACAATAGGATAAAATGCAGAATTTATTCTTGTGGTGTTTATATAATCCCTGCTTCTGGTAATAAATAATGTGGACAGATTTGAAAAATGACGCTAGTCGATTTTTTCCCCTTATTTCGTCAATATTTTCACACTTTTGCTTATATATTTATATTCAATCTCACCCTGCGTGTTGAAATTTTAGAATTTATTTTCCCATAAATCATTTCGCTCGTGGGAGAATGTATAAAGAATTACTTTTTGAACTTTAATTCCTCAGAGTCCGTCCTTTTCAGTTAAATATTTGTTCGGGAATAATTCTGCCCTCGCGGCACACAATTATTTTGTATTAGGATATTTCTTTAAAACAAGTATTTCGAGGATTATATAAATGTATTTACTTTATCTTACATTCTACGTATTTAATGTAATTTCTAAAAAAAGTAGTTTTATATACTTAAAATTATTTTATTTCTTTTGATATAAAGTTTAAAAAATGAAGGTAGTATTTCCTTATTGAATATCTTTCTGTGCTGTATAACTAATACAATATTTTAACAGATCTTTAAAAAGTATCTATCATACAAATAAGGTACGATTTTCTATAGAAATATATTTTAATGTATTGCAAGTAAGATCTTTTGTTTAATATCAAATTGTCACTTGTTTTAAGAAAAATAAAAAATGACTTACTTGCCAATTTACAAAATAGTCAACGGTGAGAAGGATTTCAATTTTTTTCCCTTTAGTTTATCTCTGAATATTCATTTTAAACCACAGAAGATGTAAAAGTATTCAAATTTTAAAATGTCAATGAAACGTTTTCGGAAAATATGCCAATACTTCTAGGAATTTTACGAAAATAATGTAATTTCTGAGGAAAAATACAATAGTGTAAAACTGTAATCAAAGAATTATTACCGCGGTTAGCTCAATTCAACTTTTATTCATGGTTTTCAAATTCAAACTCTGATTCTATTAATGACTAATTAATTCCAACTTTCTTACATTTTAAATTGAACACAGTTACAATTATATCAAACAGTTAATAACATAGAAATAACAGAGATTTGCGCGCGCAGACATTGGCATCTGCTTTCTTCACCTAGCTGGCAGAAGAGTGCGTACTATTGTCCATCTTTTTTACCATTCTCGTTACACTTCCCCTCTGGTTCCTAAACATCGTCCTCGATAAGGAACCAGCAGAATTGTCTTACCTAGATCTTCCCTTTTTTCTAGAGGCATCACTCGAGTGGCTTAGCTGCTCCCTCTATACCGCCGAAGACCGTCTCTTAAAATTAAACTTAGGAACGGTAAATAATGTCAAATTATGATAGCTTTATGTAAAACAGTGTTTCCCAAACTTTTGACACATGTGTACCCCTTCTATAATTTTCGAAACGCTGAGTACCCCTTGTCATAAAGAAAAATGTATATATTTCAAAAATACATTTATTTTTTTGTGTGTGCGACATACATAACATAATAAAAGGGAAATAAAATTATTCATAATAAAATATAAATAAAAGTTATGTCATAAATAACATTTATTTTGATTAATGAGAAGGATGAAATTGTTTTAACTTGAATCATGAGAACGTAGAATTAGGCGCAGCTAAACACGTTGCAGTGCATATCCCCACCAATCTCCAGTGCAAAATGTACCCCCCCATCCCCAAGTCTTCCCGTGCCCCTGGGAGTACGTGTACCACACTTTTGGAAACACTAATGTAAGGCAAACCTTTTTTTTTGGTAACCAGACTCTTCAAATTAGTAAAATTAGGAATACAATTAAACCTTTACTGCCCAGTAAATATTTTTCAAGTTCACAAATTTCTGACCATCAAAATTTTATTTTATTTTTCTCCTTTTAGTCTTCGCTTTATGAATATCATTATTTAAATGAAAAGTAATCAATGCTTTAAAAGCTTCGTAATATCTTGTAAATAATTATAATTATCATTAAGTAAATTGCGTGCACATGGAAGAAAACTAGCTTCTTTCACTATCTTGATGAAGTTTAGACTTTGTATATTTCACAGGTGTGCACAATGTTTCAATTTCAGCGAATCGAAAAGCGAAGTAAAGAAATCCATAATCCGAACAAGAAAAATAAACTATCAAGTAATTATATCTGTTAGAGGTTGAAATTTCGATAAAGTAATTTTAAAACTTTAATTATGCCAAAAATCAAATCATCGAACCATTTACCTTCATTTTAGGCGCAAAACTACGTATGAAATTACGCGTAGTCAATAACACAACTTATCCAAAAAAGAAAGAAAGAAAAAAAGCGCGAGAAATGCAATTTATCAATCCGAAATCAATTTCTTCACCAGCTCAATATCTGAAATTGAATTTTTGGATACGAAACACCTGCATCATTTGGGAGCTTTTAAAAGTGGACTCTACTTTAATCAATCGAGCTTGCGAATCGATGTAATATGAACTGTTAAGTCTTTTTAGTGTTGTGTTCCCAACGATAAAATCTCCTTCATGACATGTATTTGTAACTGTGTATTAAACAATTTTATTTTATTTCTTATTTAGTCCCATTTTTGTAGTATTTTGAACTATAAGTTCCCATCAATTGAATAATTGAAGAAGATATGCATTTTACCATTTTAAAGAAGTGTAAGAAATTTCCTAAACTCTTTTCAATATTGATAGAATTATGTACATAATAAAAGTATTAATAGATATCATGGTTAGTAATCTGCATGGTATATTTTTTAAATTTCTTGTTGCCTCATAAAATGTCTGTAGAAAAGAAGCTTTCGATCCTCATCGATCATATATTTATTATTATTTGTGATTATTGTGACACAATAATGAATAAATTACTATTTTTAATACAAGAGAATATTTGGAATTTCGAAGCAAAATTTCCTCGAATAAATGCATCCGTATATTTTGTAAAAGAAAAAAATTCAAAATATTATTTTTCTAAGAATTATCACTTGTTCTTACGTCAAAAACTAATGAAGTGGTTTAAGTGTTAACCAACATCTTAAAAAAGAAAATTAGAAAATTCCTATTAATTAACTTTACCTTCTATTTATATACTGATGCGTATAAAAGATAAAGATGTAATCAAAATACTTTGTTTTACGTACACAATTACTTTTACATTTACCCTACTACTGAATAATTTCTGAGAATATTCATTTTTATTTCAGTTGTTCTGCTACAAAAACATGCTTTCAAAACTATTTTCTTATTTAGAAGAATTTCGAATTTTTCTTCCTTTGCATATTTTTGAAAATGTTGTAAGTGATTAAATTACTCATGAGATAACTAAAGGAAATTCTTTATTACTCAAAAGAATTAATGAAAATTTTATGCAGAATAATTTGTTGTTCATATATTTTATATTTTTTAATAATTCTGTAAGATTTTAAGTTAATTATTTCTTTTATTCTGTGACTTTTAAAATTCCACACTTGTCATTTGTAAATTATTTAAAGTATATCTTACCTTTTTCTAGTATGTTTAAAAATATATAAATTTGTAGTTTAAAAGTTATCGTATTTGTAGTCAAAAGTTATCGTTTAGCTATGTTCTTTCAAAGCTAAAAAAACAACAACTTATGTTTCTCTCAGTGAAATTAGGAATTTGACTGATGTGTTAGCTCCATTTTTGGAGCATAAATGAGGGTTAAAAACTCAAAAATAGAATAATGTTCAGGATGCCTGGCCTTTAGGATTATAGTCTAGTCTGCTACAAATTATTAGAAATTACAGGAGTTTAATTTGTTATTTTAATTTTAATTTTAGTGACAGAATAAAAGTTACATTATTATTACAAACTTAAAACAGAAATATATTTTCAATCAAAATTTTAAATTTATCATAAATTCTAAAATTGTGTTATCTCCCTTAAATTCAAAGCCAGTATAAATTCTTTACTACTACTTTGGCTGTGAAGAAATCCTGATTTTTATTTTAAAAAGGTTTTTAAATTAGTTTTGAAAGTATATAAAAGATTCACAACCAAAACAATCCTAAATGCTATTATAACTTGATGAAGTGTCTGTAGAGGTTTCACACAAAAAGTGAAGGCAAAGACTATTTGAAAACGAAACCTAAAACTGTAAAGTATTACAATAATATGTGTAAAAAATTTGTAACACTGTAAAAACACTTAATATTTTCAAATAATCTACAAATTGTATCAATCCACAATTTTTTGTGTTTTTCTCCTCGATGACTAAGTCCATTCCAGTTTAATTTCTTATTTTATATTCATGTTTTAGACTCTCAGTTTGCATTGGTTTAAATTAAATAAGCAATGGTTGGGGGAAAAATATAGTCCGCTGTGAAATCTACACTTTGTAAAATCCGTAGTATAACGCGAACCCTCTTTTCTACGACGGAACATGAAATGTACGTAAGTTTTGAGATCATTTTGCTGAGGTATTATCCCAAACTTTTGAAAAAATTAGCATACTTCTAGAGCTATACAGCTCTTTAAGTTCATAAGGTATGTCCTTTCCTCTAAATAAACAGTATTTTGATATACGTAAAAGCCTAATTTCTTATGCTTATCTTTTTTTCTATTTTTAAAGCTATCATTTTTATATCCGCACCCCTAAATTTCAATCTTATTTTTTTGTATTAAAAGTGCGCTTTATACGCCGTATTTTACGGTAATTTATTCGCATTTATTGATTCATAACTTGTACTGACACTTAAAGGATTTGGAATAATTTCATTGAATGCAGGGCAGTCAACCGGGTTAATCTTTAAAAGGTCAAAGGTGAAAGCACGACCAAAGCATAAATTATCGTCGTGAGCGAAGAGGTAGATCTGAAATGCATTAAGCATGCCGTAAAATGAATTTCAAAACGATTTTTAAAGTTTGGGAAATGACAGGTTTTTCGCAAAAACGCTAATAAAATTTCTTCTTCATTTATGCAAATATCGCAAAATCGAGATCTTACACCTGTGCTGTTTCTTTCCGAAACCGATGGTATACTTTTTCGAAAAGATTTATTATTCCTTTTAAAAATAAAAAGAAAGAAGAAACACACACACACACACATTTATTTTTCAATTTACGTTATTCCAAGAACAGTTAAATTTTAGTTTCAGGTCTCAACTCTCATTCCACTTTTCAGAAAATGATGCGAATCGTTAAATTTCAGCTAATGCATTTTTTTTAAATTTAAGTATAGTAAATTTTTTAACCCTTTTTTTCACGACTTGGGGAAGCATTTTCCTGAATTTTAAAGTTGGTTATTGTCGTATTTAATTATAATCTCTCTCTCTCTCTCTCGTTGCTGCATTTTTTATACAGAATTTCAAAATAGAACTATGTCGGACGCAATTACGTGATCGGGATCGTTTAGGGGGAAAAAGAACTGTCAAATCAATTGGTGCCAATGATAAAATATTCGAGGGATGTATTCGAATTCTTATTACTTATTTCAGTTTATTGTGTCATGTAATAACATATTACCGTGTTTTCTCACATGTTTTACGTAATTCGGAAGGGATAATTTTGCGCAATAATAAAATATTTTTGAACAAATGAAAGCAAATACCTGATAAAACTACACATTAATCTAAATTGAATTAACACACTGATATAAACAACTACACATTAATCTAAATTGAACTGGTTGATAAAAAAAATTACACATTAATCCAAATTGAATTGACACATTGATCCAAAAGAAACTACACGTTGTTATGTATTTATCTTATGTTTGTTATTTATTTTGCATCTAAACAAATTAAAATAAATAGTTGCATACTGCTATTAACTCTTAGAAACCTTATGGTTCTGTAAGGATTAGGTAATGCATGTGCATTTTTTAAATAGAGTAATTTGTTTTAAGAATAGAAAAAATTATTACGTTTTCCTGCTTATAAAAAGAAACAAAATGCTATTTAGTAGTTCGCAATTGTTGAAACAGAAAGATTTTATTAGAGACAGAATATTATCTGGGATATAATTAGAGTAAAATATTTTTGACTACCTTTTGAAATTTCACTAAGAGAGCACAATTGTAATTAATATTCTAACGAGGAACTATCCATCTAAAGATAGAAATGTCATGAGTGTTAACATATTTAATTATACGAAATAGTAAATGAATTATCCTAGTACTGTAATCAATGCCTTGCAATGATTAAAATTATTGATTAGCTATCTCGACAACGTATTTAGAAAGAGATACTAACCATATTTATGAAATTCTTATCTGCAGAGAGTAGACAGAAAGCTTATTCTGATATAATTTATTAAACTGTTGAATAAAGTTATCTTCTCAGCAATCTAATCTTTATTTTCGTGAAGTGTTCCCAGTAACTCACACACACAATCCACTAATTCTTACTACCATCAGAAACTTCCTTCCATTTTATCCTTAGGCTATTATAATTAAAGCATGCATGGAAAAATATCTCATCTAAGATATCTGGATAACGCTCGTATCGAAAGAATTTTTACATAACGTAATTAAAATTATTTCGAAAAATAATGATAATATCTTCTCTTTAAATAACCTGAAATTACACTTTTTGTGCTTAAACGTATCGAATATTTAACGTTCATTAAAGAGTAATAAAGACTAATGTCCCATAGGAAGCTTTTAATTGTCCAAGATCTAGTTTAAAATTATAATTGCGTCAAAGAAGTTTGTGTCCGCTGATTATGCTTGTGACAGAGTCAATGACGTGGAATTACATCATTCTCCATTTCATTAAATATTAATGGGGAAAGTCTTTTAAAGTCTGCTTATTTTATCCTCTTTAGGTTTAACCATTAATGGATATTATAACTAATCGAAAAAATTGTAAAAGGAGCACAGAGTTTAACGCGAGTAGCTATAAATGTGAATGTAAATTTTAAATGAAACTACACAACTTTATAAATTTGGTGCAAAAGAAGTTTGATGTTATAATGATAAAAATTTCTTAGAAAGCTAAAGTAGTAAAGTTAATATTACAAATTTAGTTCTTGATTATTTCTTACCATTAAGAAGACTATTAAAAAATTTTAAACCAATAAAGAGAAAACTTATTTTTACACTAAACTTAATTGTTTAATTTTGATACACTTGATTAATTTTGATAAATTAATTGATCAATTTTGATAAATTAATTGATTAATTTTGATAACTTAATTTATTAATTTTGATAAATTAATTGATTAATTTTGATAAATTAATTGATTAATTTTGATAAATTAATTGATTAATTTTATAGAGTAATTGATTAATTTTGATAAATTAATTGATTAATTTTATAGAGTAATTGATTTACTTTGGTTAATTAATTGATTAATCAATTGATTAATTTTGATAAACTTATTGATTGGTTTTAATATTCATTTATTAATTTTGATACACTTAATTGATTACTTTTTGCACACAATATATATATATTAAAGGGGATCAAGAACAGTCTATCCCTTAAATGTTGTTAATTAATACATATATAATGTTTAAGATAATAATAATATAATTAATAAATTATCTTAAGTATTATTAAAATTCTTCGAAATAGAATATAAGTCATTGCATTTTGAAAAGGCAAAAAAAAGTTGATAGTTGTCAACAACGATTCAACTTAATTTAACCACCGAAATAAATAGTCTGTTAAAAAGGGCTTCACATTTATATGCATTCGATTTTAGCTCATTTGCTTTGATAATTGTAAATTTTTAGTTCTAATTCTTAATCCTTACATATTCTAATTTGTAACTGGAATAATTCATAAACTATGTGATTATTCTTACGTCTAAGAAAAGCCTTGATAAAATGGCACTTAATTCAGGCAAGAGATTATCGGTAATCCTTAAAGACCATTCTTAATCCTTAATTCCTAAACGCCGCGTAAGAGTCACTTTCAAAGACACTTACAGCAGTTACGGATTAAGAAGAAGGATTAAAAAGAGTTACATTTTTCTCAGTAACAGCATGCAACTAATATTTAATATGTACATAATCCTTGCGTGGAATTAATATATGTAATTTTACATTATTTCTTCCTTAAATTTAGATCACAGCTCATTGGGTTAGGTACGCAAAGTCAAAATTTAGCTTTATTTCCTCTAAAACAATTAAGGAATCTTTGAACTTCCTTTCATGGGCATTAACATCCGAAAATTTTTATAGCAACAAGACGTGGACTTTAATTTATATGAAAATTGAGTGCTATCTTTCATGCAATTTTACACGATGACATGCTGTTCTGTTGATTAAATTCCATTCTACTACAAATTAATATTCCTTCCATATTCCATTAATTCTTGGATTTCATCTCAATTTTCAAAGGTTAATATAGGGAATAAATTAATTTTTCCAGCTGCTGCTTCCGGGAAACTTAGATCTTCGTAATAACATACACAGAAAGAATTGTTTCGATTAAATACGCTGCTTCACATATTCATAGAAATACTAATTCTAGAATATTTCAATTTAAGAATGAATCACTAGAAAAGTATTATTAAAAATGGTTATCATTATATTAAAACTTCTATGTGCGTATTTCTTAAAAATGGGTGAATTATAGAAATTTATTAAAATAAACATAATTTCTTACTTCCTTGCTTTAACCATTCCTTGAATTTGGCATTTAAGAAAACACTAGCGTTATGTTACGTTATTTGAATAGTTAATTTATGCATAGTTAAATAAATCATGAGTGGAATTTTTTTATAAGAAAATCAATCCCTAACATTTCAGAAAATGAAATTCTTAAGAAACTGTTAATCCGGAAAGTAAATAAAGCTATAGAAAAATTCGTAAGATGCTTTAATTTACCTTACAATCCAAATGGTTGTTAGAAAAACGACCACCATCATTAACTCAAATATGAAACTTTTTAATCATTACTTTTTAACACTTTCTGGGGTAAAGTTTTAATGATAGACATATTTAATTCGGCTGCAGAGAATCGCTGAATTATTTATTGCCCACGTAATATTCTAGGAATTAATACAAAAAGTAAAAATAACCCTAAGTGCAAGAAGTAAGAAAAGGTATTCACAAAGTATAATACATTCAGCGATAAAATTGTTAGGTATTCCTGATATTCTTTCAACTCACTTTCTCTCTATTAATTAGTTGAAAGAGAAAAATATTTTGCCAATGATAGGTTTTCTATAAGAGAGCGTAAAAAAAATCTCATATTATTCGATCTTTTATAGAGTGGAGTACTATGAAATTTATATATCTGATAGGAAAGAAAAAGAAGTAGAGTAAAGAACTATCCATGCATTTAATATATATGTACTATATTTGAATCCGCTTTTCGGTTATTGAATCTGGCAGTAACTCATTGTTCATTGATGCATCACGATCTAAGCATTTTTGGGTAAGTTACCTTTTATTTTTTATAATGAATTTGAATCTTTAATCCATTATATTTCATAGGATTTCACTCAATATTCTAAACAGAAAATGGGAAGGGTCTCTAGCCTTAGTTAACTTAGTTAAATCTCGCCTTCATGTATAATTAAAAGCTGTCATCAGTCAGCATTGTTTATAATACTGCCCAGCAGCTAACTTTTTAAGTTTCCAAAATCTAATTGATATTTTTATCTTTAATATTCAAGTCATTTCAGTAGTAGAGTTTATTAAAAAGCATATGTATAATGTACTTTTAACAACTAAAAAACTAAACGGGATCAAAATAAAAAAGAAAACTCTTGATTTATTGCAATTTTAAGCACCTTTTTCCAATTATAAAAGGTACAATTTTTAATGCGCTCGCTGTATTACTTCCACAACTACTTTTTACTACTTAATGCAGCACTGATTATCTCCTTTAAGCCAACAGATAACTTTTGCCAGAAATTTGGTAAATAGAACGGGAGGATTAAACTGTGATCACACAATCATCCACATACCACATTCACAAATAAAATCTCTAGCCTCTAAGAAATCTCTTTACTTTAATGCTCAATAATATCACAGATTGGTATCCCATTTCCCTCTAAACTACTTCATTGACAAATGATTGATTTTCAAATAGGTAACATTTCATCATAGACATTATTATTATTGATTAGATGTACACAGTCGGACCACTATTTTGTGAATCTGTATTTTACGAACTTTTTTCGGGATTTCGTGACTTCGTTAAATCAAGGTCCAACTGTATATATATATATATATATATATATATATATATATATATATATATATATATATATATATTTATAATAACAATATTTTTGTACACAATTATTAACAAGTGTTATTTTAAAATTGGTCGTTTTTCCGTTCGCAATGAAAAGAAGAGAGAGAAATATACTTGCCATTTTATTCATAAAAACTTTTATGCAATTATAATATCGTTCGGCATTAATTGCTTTCATTAATAGTCTTCTAATCTTAATAATGCTGGATAAAAATCTTTTACTTCGTTTAAAATATCTGGAAACCTAAATTGATCAAAAAATACTTATAAAAATTAAATGATCTCAAACGAACTTAAGTTTTTAGAATGGAAAGCCATAATAATAAAACTATGTTTTATTATAATCTCTTTTGATGATGTTTATTTTACAATTTCCTCATATTATCTAAGATATTTTAAGATTACTATTCGTGAACATTTTATATTTTCAACGACAGATGAATTACTTACAAAGTAATTTAACTGCAAGTTATCTTTCAGATTTTTCATTATTTATAATTGTTTCGCCAAGAACATTAATTTTGTAAAATATATACTTTAGACTGGATATAGTTATGAAAAAGTATAACAAAATGCTTTTTGTTTAAAAACTTGAAATGTTTCATATAAATCTCTCGTTTAATAATTTAATTTCTTTCTTATTGGTAAATGTTTGGTTTAAAAAACGTTTCTGCTTAAATTATTCTACTTGAAATGACTATTTTAGACTACTCTAAAACTTTAATAAAAGTAAGTAGATGAGGTTATCATTTTAAAAACAGTTATGTAAGTCAGACTGGTTGGCATAAATATATTTGCCTGTTTTATCTCTAAGCATTTAATTGTCGAAAGAACACTCCATTAATTGAAAAAAATCACCAAACTGCTACCACAAGAGATTGTAAGCTGATTTTTTAAATCAGAATTATCGGATTATCTTAAATTATTTAAATGTTCCTCGCTAGTAAAAGAAAAAATTATATCCGAATATTACACTTAAAATTTGTCTGGGGTCTTTAATATTCTTGACCTTCAAGATAACCTTCAAAATTTCCGAATTGCAATCTCCTATAAAAATACAAGCTTAAATTTTCTCATGGACATTTTTAGAACAAATTTACTAACCATCCATTTAAACTTCTGATTCATTCATTTGATTTTATCTCATTCAATCTAGTTCCTGTTTTGAACAAAATTCCCGCAATGTTCTCATGTCCATTAATAAAGCGTAATTAATCAGTGATTTCCGAGTTCATGACAGTTCAAGACACGTGACTTTCTTTTTATATTTCACTGTCAATCAGGAAATATATTATCTGTACCCATTAAATTATCAATTATAGTGTTTTGACGGTACGTGCAGCACAAAATTTGTTCTTGTGTTCGATGTAATTATTTTGATTTGCATTCTTTATAATAAAATGAAATGTGTTTATAATCTTACTCAAATAATTCAAGATAGCTCTATTTTTTGGTTTTTTATCTTATAATGATGTAGGAGTCTATTTTTCTGGTATATAATTGTCTATTGGGCTTCATGTAAAAAACCCATAGGCACTTTCCTATTAATGTAATTTACAATTATACATCGTGATAAATTTGAAATGCGTATCTTGATAAATTCCCAATGCGTATCTTGCTAAATTCACAATGCGTATGTTGATAAATTCACATTGCGTATCTTGATAAACTCACAATGCGTATCTTGATAAATTCCCAATTACGCATCCTGATAAATTCATAATTATGATTCTTAAAAAGAAATGTACGCGTATCACAAGTTCGAAATTTCAAAAATATTTACATAAATTATAAATGTTTAAAATCACAACACCAATTTTAGATTTAATTTCCATTACAATTAAAATCTAAAACTAGTGTAAATTTTCATTTTACAAAATTCGAAGATTATGGTATACACATTCGAGCTATGTATATGAACACATACATATTTTCGAGAAATATGCATATGTGTTCTTGTTCTTATTTTAATATAATAACAATAATCCTAATAAACTTGAGATTTTTAAAAACCATTTATGCAGTCAACTTTAACTATAACTTTCTTTTTGTTCTGATTAAAATAATTATAAATAAATTGTTTTATAGAGAGAAACTTTGTTATTAATAATGTATAAAACACAGGATTATATATCTACTCAAATTAATATAATGCCGTAGAGTTACGTACACTGTAAGAAGTCATAAAATCACATGCGTAATATCATAAAATCAAATTTTTATTAATTTACTAAAAACCGAGCTATTAAGGTATTTTACTCTATCAATACCCTGTTACACACGGTTATTTAAAAATTACAAGAAGAACCACATTCTTGAAAATAGAATGATAAAGAAAAGAGGGCAGTTTACAAAATGTTAAAAATAATTTGGCCTTATGCCATTCAAGCAGCCTCCAAAAAAGATAACTTGGAAAGAGAAATAAATCTTTTGATAATGTTCGTTTGCTGAAAGAATCTTCTCTACTCCACAGAATATGCAGATTTTTTTCGTGAGATCTCATAGGATTATATATGAATTAAACCACCTTAACTTCTCTCTGAAAAAAGTCTGGCAAGATATACTGAAATAGTTAAAATTCATGATGCATTTCTTTTATTAAATATGTAAACACATATTTCTTTAGGAGATACAGTTGTTGCTCCTTAAAGAGTTTAAAGTACTGAAGTATGTATACTAAATTTTAAATGTAACTATTAGATATTTAATGAGCACTTGTTAAGGGAATATGGAAGAAAGAAATGTTGAAATATAATGTAAAAGAGATTTTATTCACAATTACCAAATGGGGTTTACTGGCCATTAAATATGCTGTAAAGATTGTACTAGCTTGTAACACACCATGCAGCCATAGTTATTAAGGAGAATTACCAATAGGAATTAAAATACTAATGACATTTTGACTTGTGAGCTCAGTCCTTGATGGAACACAAGTATTCTTGGAAGAACTTAAATAAATATTTCTTTTTCTTCTTCTTTCCTTTGGAACTCATATTTATATATAAAAAAAAGATAAAACAGTATGTATAGATTTCAAAAATAAATATTTAAAGTTAGTTGTTCAAATTGTAAATGTTAAAGGATAACTGTGTTGTGCTTTTAAAATTTGTACAAGTTCTCAGAAATGGTACTTTTAACTGCTTTTTCAAGTGCAAAGATAGCAACTTTTAAAAAGAATATGTTGCAAAAAGCGGAACATAACTAAAGAAGTATAAGCATAAACATATGAAATTGAACATATAAAATCCAACTTGTAATGAATACATAAAATAGAAAATACAATAATTATATAAAAATATACCACACATAATTAAGAGGATTTTTTTGTATGTATTTCGTATCTCTTATGTATGTAAATAGCTATTCGGGAACAAGTAAGAAAATTAAAGTTTTCAAATTTACATTTGTATGCATCTCTAATTTTGTTTTTATTCTCTCTTAAGGCTGTCTTCACTTAATATTAAAGAATAGGACTCGAAATGGAAACATTTTTTAGATGTGAATGCACTTGAACATTTATATTATATTTTGAACCTCTTGTTTTTTCTTACAACTCATTTTTATCCGAATCCACCCATTTTTTCTGGTATAAAATGTGTTTTACCTTTTTTCTTCCATACCGTAATGCTGAATGAGCTTATCGCTTTGCATGTTGAAAGGAAAAATTAATTATTTTTTGGAATATTTTGAAACTTTAAGACCACTATATTATAAATAAATGTATAAATTATGTTACGAGTTTTTATGAAAACTGAAGCATTTTTCTGCCTGTCTCCGCCTTTACTTCAGGCTCTCGAACATTTGGAGAAGCCAGCTTTAATGATTTCTTTAAATACAAAATCGTAGTTTTTGACAGTACTTTTATTCATATTTCGCTTCAAGCTATTGCTCAGCACACACATATATATGTATTCTTGAAAACAAACTGAGATCTTTTTTATGTAACGAAAGTTTGATCCATTGTTAACGAAGTTTTTGTTGCATCTGCTGACAAATTTATTTGTGTATTACAAAGTACGAATCGGAAAAATCCGAGAACAACATCTGTAGGAATTCATTTGTTGGTTACAGTTGAGCAAATCTATTTCAAAACACGGATCAGACGTCCTATTGTTCGACGGAAAGAGCCTACCAATCATGGAGTTCAATAAAAAAAATGTATTTGCTATTAATGGCTGCTATGCAAAACGAAATGCTTCGACGAGAGTTAAAAATAGTCTTTTGTCTCGCTTGATCAGACATTGCTGTGGTGAAAAGATTTTTCTGCCGTTAACAGATGAATAAACAATGCATGTTGCTTTGAGATGGCTTTTCATCTTCTTGTATTCAAGTTTCAGATATTTCATCCTTTTGTATTCAAGCTTCAGGTTTTTCATTTTCTTGTATTCAAGTTTCATACACTTAATTGAATTTTTTTAAATAACAATTTTCTTTTATGATTTCTTAAATTTCTACACGATAAATCTAAATAAAATCATTTCACGTGCGTTTTTTTACTTAAAGACTAAGACAAAAAATTACATCATTTTGTATAATGAACGTTTTAATGTTGATTCTATTTTGGTAGCTTAGAATAATTTTTAACAATGTTCCAAACCCTTATTATTAAGTTCATTGCGCGACAATAAGTGTGTATGTGTGTGTGTGTGTGTGTTTTAGTATCTTTCAAAAGTAATTTGAAAAGCTTAACTAAGTAAAAATGTTTCAGTAATTTTAAACTTTCATAAATAAAGATATTTTATGCCAAATATATTCAGATTAAATATTACTATGAAAAGCATTCTCTCTCATGACGGTAAATATCTAACCCTAAAATATTCATACACTTCAAGCATAAAAATTTATTTATAGGCTAAGAGGGAAAAAAACTTAAATATTTAACATATTGTTTTGGAAGTGTTTTCCTTTTTAAACGTGTTTTTGTAATGTTTTAATTATTATTGACAAGGCCACCTGAAGTTCTTTTTTGTTCCACTTAACGGCTGTCTTTTTATGTGCGTATTTTATTTTTACTACAAGTTTTTAAATAACAGAATATTTTTTCGTCAGCAGTGACGCAATTAATAAAATGGTAACATTCTTTTATGAAAGAGAAGTACCAAATATTAGATAAATCAGAAGTATCTGATTAAATTTTTATCAGATTTAGCTACTTATACTTAAGAGGCAACAGATTGTTTGTTTTAAAGGACACTGGAAAGTCAGACCTTGATATTTGTTGTTGTTGTTGAGTTGCTCGTATTTTTTTGTTTGTGTTGTAGCAAGTTGAATTATATGAAGATTTGCTTTTCCCTTTAAAATTTGTAATGAGATTTTTCCTATTATTAAGATTTCAGATTAAAAAAACAGAATTTTTCTGCCATATAATCAAGGAATTTATGTTCCCTGTAAAAAAAGCATGTTTCATCTAGACTTAAATCTCATTACAACTTTAATTAATGAGTGGGGGGAGAGAGAAGAAAGCAATTTTAGTACGTTTTTTATATATATTTATTATTATTTTGTTGTTGTTGTGGCTAATGCCACCTGTCTGACGTAGTCAGAACGAGACCCACGAAATTCATCGTGGCAAGGGGCTAGACGTACAACTGTCGTTGGTCTTGAGCACCATACAGGTGACAGTACGAAATAGCTCGGCGAAATTCCCTGAAGGTACGATAGAGGGCGACACCACCTATCTCCACCTCCACAATTTAGACATGGAACTGAAAGGGAGGGAAATATTATCCAGTCCCCTGCACTCGTGATTCAGCCAACAAAACTTTCGGACCCACTGATTTAACGAGCACGTACTCCGCATGTACTCGGAGGGTATTTGGTGGCATCGAGCATTGAACCCAGGCCTTCCGGTCTGGAGTCCGAAGCTCTAACCACTAGGCCACCCACGGCCTATACTTATTTTAAAGAGACTCATTACTAGACGAATATTGAATATATATATATATATATATATATATATATATATATATATATATATATATGTTTGTAATGTAAAATAAATGTAATTCCGTTTTCTTGTGCTTGTTTTATTCATTTCGAATTGTATTTTTTCACTTAAATTATAAAGTCCTTAACCTGCCCTAACTAGTCTTGTCATATTTTGTATAATGGGTTTATCATTTACTCTTTTGTTGATTGAAAGGAATAAAAAAAAAAGTCGGAAGTATTTAATAATTTAATAAGCTTATAAATTATATATATATATATATATATATACTTCAAGCACAATTTTTTTCTCAAAAATGTTGATGTTTAACAGCTAAAGAAAATAATTATCACCATATATAGTTATGTGTACAACGAAATAATGTTCTGAGCTACCTCTTTCACCGTAATTAGTATACATATATATACATAATTTTACTTAGAGTTTTCCCTTTGAATTATTTTTTTTCTTGATGAATTTTCGTGAAATAGAAAGATAAGATCTTTCTAAGTTTTCAGATATAAAATTTGATTTTTCTCCTCTTGGATTGTTTCTACATTCAAAAATATACCATGATGGCCGTATGATTCTCAAAACATTTCCGTTTTAATGATAGATAACTTCCTGGCTTTCCTCGTTTTTTTTTTGTTGCATAATTAATTCCTCTTAAAAGCAAATCGGAGTATTTAATGACCTATAAAATCTATTATAGGATTCTGACACATA
Organism: Trichonephila clavipes; assembly: GCA_019973935.1. NCBI lineage: Eukaryota > Metazoa > Arthropoda > Arachnida > Araneae > Nephilidae > Trichonephila > Trichonephila clavipes. Next base: position 540,300 of record BMAU01020026.1, on the reverse strand, counting down.
TTTTATATTGTATTTTTCTAATAAAAAGGAATCAAACATGGAATTTTTCACTGAAAAAAGTAAATTTATTAAAGAAACTTTAAATTTTAGTGAAATGTATTAAATTAATGTTTAGACATTACAATGGGATTAAAAATAGTTGCAAAACAAAGAGTAGCGTATCATTGATTTTAAACAATTGCAAGTATACTCAATCAGATGTAAAGAGAATATTGTTTTCAAAATTTCAAATTTTTTATAACTGAAATTGTTAGCACTACTATCAAAACAAATGTAATACCTTATACATTTTGATAACGAAGAACATTTGTATGCTGTGTTCAAATATTTAAGACAGAAGTACTAATTATAAAAACAGAGCATTAAAAAATCAAATTAAATGCAAAATAAGTAAATCTACATGTTGAAATATTAATTAAATTAAAACTATTTAAAATTAATATAATTCGGGTAAATTTTCTCAAGATATATATATATATATAGTTTACAGCTTATATTTATACTTATCACAACTGAATGATAAAAAGTATAGAGTTGTAAAACAAAGTTTCTTCCTTCTGCATTTTTAAATTTTCCTTTTTTTTCTTTTCACTTGTACCGCTTTAAAATGATAATCGGCGTCAAATTTTCAATAAAAAGGGCTGAACAACTTCAATGGCTTTCAGTAATCTCATACCTTTAATATGTCTTTAGCGATGTTTGCTTGAGATTGATAATAAATCGAATATAATTTGTTACAAGAAAACTTAAAATATTTCTATATAAATCAATATATATATATATATATATATATATATATATATATATATATATATATATATATAAAGGAAACATGAGATAAAATATGCTTGAATATATAAATTTTGTTTGATTTACTAGGAATTACGTTCAAATATATATTTTTATATCTGTTCATATTAAGCAGAGACTATTTTTTTAAAAAATAAACGCTAGTTTTTGATTCATTAAATTGCTCAGTCATTTTTCATGTATGTATGAATTGAACTTTGTGATTTAAAATTTGAATTATAATGTTTTTTGATAAAATTTACACTCATATTTAAACCGGAAAAAGGAATTACGTTACTAATAAAAATGAGAAAAAACTTGTGATACTTATGTAATACATATTATAAATGAAAGATAAAAATAAATGAAATCTCATTTAAATGTATTTAATATTTTAACACACATAAAAAATGCCGAAATTATGTAACTGAAAAATATCCCTCTCTGAATAATTTTTGTTTCTAAAGAAAAACAAATAGTTATATAGTATTTTTTCATTCAAAAACATTTCTCGTAAATGTAGCTTTTTATACGTCCAATATCTTCTTAACACAAAAATTCCAATCGACAAAAATTCCAACCGAAAATCCAATCCTACTCCTAAAAAAATTCGTCACCTATCCTAATTCATTGTGTCGTAAAAGAAAATATTGATTTTTAACTTCGTTTTTTACCTACTTTGTTTACTACTTCTTTTCTTTTCCTGTTTAATGTATAATTTTTTTGAGAAAAACAGTTTAACTCCCCCGCATATAAATACAAGAAATCGATACAATCGCCTACTGAGCTTATTAAAAATATTAATTTCTGTTAAAACTAACATAAAAGTACAAAAAAAACCTAAAATAACCTTATTTAATTAAAATAAATTCAAAAAAACTTGTTAAACCCTAAAACTTTTAAAATGAAATTATTACGACGTATACACAAAGATTCCAAAGCAAAACTGAAGGGGGAAATAAATTACGCAGAGTCGTTATTATGATAGCATAACATCTAAAGATATTAAATTAAATCTCATCTTTTCCCGTGTAATTGAAACTGAAAAATTCTCATTTATTTTCATGAGATATTCCAAGAGAATATCACAAAATGATTACTGTTAATACCGGTGGCTACATCTGGCATTAATTAGCTGTATTTAAATATATGCCACTCATTGCTAGCAAAGACGTAGTTTTCATGTTCTGGAGCCGGCCCAAGTGAGCTAGCTCGTGTGCCAATTGATTTTCAGTGAAGAGATATACCTCCTCAAGTTGTTGGCGTCATTTTTAAAAAATCAAAAGAACGGTTTACTCGCATTTTCTGCCAGATGTTCTACATATATGCAATTTTGTCTTTATAATCAAGACTTAGGAAGAATCCTTCCAATTTCACCTGTAAATTGATTTTGTTTTTGAAAGACCATCAAAACTATTATTTTAACGGAAAAGCAACAGATAATCTTAGAGACATTAAGATAGTGATATGTTTCTATTCTTGAATATTGTTTGTACTTAAAGGAGATGCATATAACAAGTAATATACAAAAAATTTAAGTCAATTCCTACTTAGGTCAAGAAAGAAAAATTTTATTTTAGTTACTTTTTATTAAATAATTATAATTAATATAGATATGCATATACATATGACAAAATCACAATATTAAGTGGCAAAATAAAAATCGATTTTCCCTCCTATATATGGTGTTGGACTATTATTTTTTTGTTTGTTACTATTTATTCATTCATGAATCACATTCTCAGAAATTAGGCCATCCCATGTAGAATTCGAACCCACGACCTTTGGATTAGAAGTTCAACTCGCTATCTATTGCGCTACAGGGACACAATGAGGGATTTTCCTTCTTGTATACGGTGTTGGACTATTATTTTTGTTTGCTACTATTAATTAATTAATATTTGAAAAAACTGTATATTAACTTCAAGTGTCATCCACTACAAGTTTTAAAAAATGTATTTGAATCTGAATGGATGAATAGAAAGTATTTTATTAAGGATTGTAAATTTGAACAAGATATATATATATATATATAGGGAGAGTGTGAACTAATAGTAGGAATTGAATAAAAGAAATTTAATAGCAATATGTTTAACTTACTGATTGAACTTATTTGAGTAAGCTCTGTATATATATTCATTTAAGCTTAGCAAAAGCAATTTACGATTTTGACTTTGTTGCTTAGAATTATCTGGTACATTAGAGTCAGTATTTTAATATATATGTGTATATTTTCTAATTGCAAGATATAGTTATTATTACTTTATAAATTAAATAATGATATCAATTAAAATATATTTAATTTTATTGAAGCATTTGGAATTAGTTTATCATTCGATAACTTGTCGCAAGTAATTTAATCTGTGATACATTATTAATAGAGAAGCTAATAGCCAGTTGTTACTAATAGCCAGAAGGAATAAAATTCCTTCACTAGTAATTTATTCTCCATTTAGTTAGAATTCTCAATTTTTTTTCCTTAAATTTCATTAATTCGATTAATTCAATTAATTTTTAAGTTAAATATCAATATCAACGAAAATATATTTTAATTTGTAAACGAAACGTTTGGAAATTATTTATCATTCGATAACTTCTCTCAAGTAATTGAATCTAGAATACATTATTGGTTAAGAAATTAATAGTCGGCGGTGTTTCATTTTATATTATTAGTAATTTATTCTCCATTTAATTAGTATTCACAATTAGCTTTAATCACTTAATTAGATTCACAATCATTTTAAATTGATAGTATATATCTTTATTATTTTGCTACGTTCTGCGACTGTTCACACTGTAAAATGATGTAAAAGTTTATCGAGAACATTTTACGTATTTGATTATAATATTCTCATAAATTATTCATGAAGTTTAAATGGTATTTTATGTCATATTGATACATTTCGGAGTTGTTGATAATTGTTGATAGACTGTCTAGTCAATAATTATACAAACAAAAAAATTCTTGAACGCTATTTTGAATACCTCATTTCAATAAAGATCAATCAAGAATGTTATGAATCAGTTTAAAATAATACGGAATAGATACTAGAACAAAAACTATAAAACAAAATCATCTTCTACTAAAAATACACGAAGTGTTAATCTCCGACTGAGCTCCTGAGGGGATTAAAAGGTGTCATTGGCGGTGAACGTTTCACAAGAGCTGATATTTTGTATCATATTGATACATTTCGAAATTGTTGTTAATTGTTGATAGACTGTCGAGTCAATAATTATACAAAATAAATTCTTGTATATTACTTTGATTACCTCATTTCAGAGAAGATCTTTCAAAAACTTTATAAAACTGCTTAAAACAATACAGAATAGACTGGAACAAAAACTATAAAACAAAACTATCTACTATTAAAAGTACACAAAGTGTTAACCTCAGACTGAGCTCCTGAGGGGAAGAAAAGGTGTCATTGGCGGTTAAAGTCTGACACGAGTTGATATTTTTGTGCCATATTGATACATTTTGAAATTGTTGATAGACTGTCGAGTCAATAATTATATAATATAAATTCTTGTATATTACTTTGAATACCTCATTTCAGTGAAGATTCTGAAAAAACTTTATAAAACTGATTAAAATAATACAGAATAGACTGGAACAAAAACTATAAAACAAAACCATCTACTACTAAAAGTACACAAAGTGTTAACCTCAGACTGAGCTCCTGAGGGGAAGAAAAGGTGTCATTGGCGGTTAATGTCTGACACAAGCGAGTTGTTCTTTATGAAGATGTGGATGTAATCGAGAGGTCTGTTTGACGAAAGGCATGAAGTGGTTAATGCAGTCGGAAGCGTACGGTGATGATATTTATACCTCAAGCTTCCTCAGCACTTCTTTTTCATCATCCTTCCACTTCGAAAGACAGCTGGCTCAGTATGTCTTTTAAAAAGAAAAGTAGACAGTGGCGCTGTCTTCTGCAAATCCATGCTTTACAAATGAAAAGGAGTGCCAAATTGCGAGATTTCAGCCGAAACGAATGCAAAAAGATCCCCCTTTCCTCGTGTCAAGTTTAGAAAATTCTTACTCAAAAGGTAGAATGTGCTTTATAGCCAAGCCCTTCAAAATGTATTTAGTTTGCTCCTGTTAACTACTTGGATGAAAGTGTCTGTTGGGGAGTTCTTTTTCTGGCTCTTTTTAAAGAAATTTTTAAGCAGAATAAAACTATAGCAATACTTAAAATTACTTTAATTAATGATGCGTTCTTTTAGAAATTCGTATGCAAAATCTAAAACAATATGAATATTTTTAATAAACATTTTGGTAATTTTATACCTTTCAACATAACTAATTGATTTGTATTTAAAAAGCACAAGATTAAAAAGCTAACCCACACTATAATTGTAATATTTGTTGTAAAAAACGCAATTTTTTTGTTATTCTTGACCAAAAAAACATTTTCACTGATGTGTTTGATATCCATTAGAGATTAAATTTTCTGAAAAGATTGAATTTTTCAAAAATTTAACTTTATCTTAAATCATTTTAAATGTTAAAAATCTAACTATGCATAAAATCTCAGATATTTTCGGGGGAAAAGGGGGGGGTCTTATCTCTAACAGGTTTGCAAAGTATTTTTTTTTTTATTCGACTTCCGCTTACCTTTTTCGAAACCGATATCTGATATGGAGTTTAAAAATATGGGAACATCATCTCTTCCCTTAGAATTAATTGTAGTCTTGTAAAACAAACCTCCCTTTGTTATATAAATTTCTTGACTACATTAGTTTTCTGACAGTCATGTGACCTTCGGATCACTATGTATTTATCGATGTGGCCCGCAGATCATTGTAAATTGATTAATTTGACCCTCAAGTGTGAAAGTTTGAAGACTCCTACTTTAAAGGAATTATTATTTATTGTTAGTTAAATACGAAACTCTTAGGTTTAAAGAATAAACAAGCATAAAAATATATTATTTCTACTCAAGAGTTAAATTTACAAGTAATAGTCAAGTCAGCCAATTATATTTATAAAAATAATAAAAATATGTATTTTATACTTATATAAAATAACTCAACTGCAAATGATGACCACATAAGAAAACAAAACTAAGGAGTTCTTTTGTAGTTTCTGTTGAGTGTCCTAACTGTGATCGAACCTTCTTCTGTATTGATTTCCGTTGACAGAGATGAGAAAACTGTCTTTTTGTTGACTTTATTATTGTTTCTAGCATTTTCTTCAGATACTTATTATCTTCTTAGTAGCTAACAAAAATAAGCCCACAGTAACAACCGAAAAACAAATAATATGCTGTATAGGATTGAGCTCCAGGGACTTTGTCGGATACCTTATTAGTTCGAAAATGTCATCTTAGAAAATATAATTTGAGTATTGTAAGCATTTTAGAGTTTATATTCATTGTCGTGTATTTCTGAGTTTTATCCTTATATTTGTATGTGATGAGCATACTGACTTTTACTTGAAATACTTAAATTTTTTAAAAATCAATGATACGATTTTAATGCTATTTCATCTCCTTTCTGTTTTTACAACTTGTATTTACACAATAAAATTATAAGTACAATATTTCTGTTTAAAATGCAAAATTTAATAATAAATTTGAATCCAACGTTAAATTACTAACGATTTATGGTATTTATTAATTTATGAAAATAAGAAGTAATTCATTGATAAGTAATTAAATCACGAATAGAAGTTTGTAACCAGCTGAAGCGATTAAAACTATTATGTTCTATGTATATCATAAAATTTTTAATTATAAGCGAAAATTGTTTTTACTGTAATTAAGTGAAATTTTTAAGTGACTATGGATTACTTAAAATTCAACTATGTCGATACACAAACTTCAAGTAACATTTTTTAAAATTTAAGGTACCTAAACCCAGTGCATCTCTCTCTCTCTCTCTCTCATGTCATGTTCTATCTAAACTATTTTCTCAACTAATTTGAATATTTTCCGTGATATGAACCCAGTAATTAAACACTCGCACTCTTATATTTTATTTTTATAACTTCTGACTTAAAAAGATGGGAAACATGCTCCTTTCATGATATCCAATGAAGCATTTAGAATTAAATGGAAGTTACTTATGTTTCAATAATAATTTTAATTTCATTTCTACCTAATTTTTTTCAACATGTATAAATTTCTAATTTTTCCCTAATTTATCAATAACTGAAATAAAAAACGTGATGTCATAAGCATTTTTTATCAAATAGAAATTTGTAAAGACGAAAAAAAAAATTACCACTCTTACAATATTATAACTATTGTTTTACTCTTACAAGACTACTATTGTTACGAGTTAACTACTATTGTTTAGAACTACGATGTTTAATATATACAAACTCACTTCAATTAGGTGACAGGCAGAAATTCATCTAATTGCCGCAGAAAAACGATCATTATAAAATACAGACAGGCAGAAAATAAAAGAAAACTACCGAAGCTACTAGCGGGGAAAAAAGACTTAGGATGGGTTCCCCTAGACATAATTCTTCAAGGGAAAAATTATAATCGCTTGGGGGAAAAGGGAAAATTTCGGTCTTATTTTGTAACTTAACAACTCAATAGATGCTTTCTTCACCAATTTGTATTTTAAAACAAAATTAAATAAAAAAGTGTTCAAAATTTCTCACACATATTTCCCAACATTTTTTTTATAAAATCCACTTCATGTTTGTAGCTGAGTTCGTTTTATAAAAATATTTGAGCTGCATTGTTATTTCAAATTATTTCTTCGTTGTAATTACTGTGAATTTATGTTTTAATTAGTACATACTTTTAATTTATTTTACTAGTAATTGTAAATTCACGCATGAAAAAATTTGTTTAATTAACTTTTACTTCTTACAATTTCAATTTAAATAGAGCAGTAAAGGCAATCATGCAATTTCTCTTCGAATTATTTTTTAATGCGTATAAAGAAATATAGAATTATATACACATATTTGTACATTTATAAATAATAACAAAATGAATGAGATTTAGTAAAGGCAACCATGCAGCTTCCTTTCAAATTATTTTTTAATACTTGTAGAGAAATATAGAATTATTTATAAATATTTCTATATTTATAAATAATAAGCTAATTAATTAAATTTAGTAAAGACAACTGTGCAGTTTCCCTTCAAATTATATTTTTATACGTTTAAAGAAATATAGAATTATTTAGACATATTTCTATATTTATAAATAATAACCAAATTAATTAAAAACCTCTAGATCGAATAATGAAAAAGAGGTTTTCTCTAATATGTAATGTAAATTTACGTCATGTGATCTCCATGTTCCACTTATTTTTAATAAATTGAAATTCAGCCTCTGATAATGAAAGGATTAGTCAAGCATTTATTTCTGTCATTTAAAAAACAACGATGTCACAGCTGGCGTAATCAAACATAATTCACTGCATAATATAAGACGAAAGGAAATTCATAGCGATGATTATTCATTCTTTCCTCATTGGGAGAAATCAAAGGATTATAAGGAAGGAGCCAATAGAGAAATCCATTATTAGTTTAAATTCTGTTTTATCATTGAGAGATCAAAAATAGGTTTATGATTTGTCTGACATACTATCAATGTATCCCATACATCTACGAGAATGTTAATGCACTTAAAGAACTTTAATTTTACATTTCTTTCTCTTGATATTAATATGATTTTAATAAACTTCATTAATGTCATGAAATATGCGTCAATTATTGAAGTTTCATTCATGGAACTAGTCGTTATTTTTTAGATTCAAGGATAGAAGCTTGAATCAAGTAAATTGTTCTATATGGTCTAAGTTTTTCCTTCGAAAAATTTTACTTTTCTCATACAGAAACCTATATTTGGCAACTTAAAGTTATTTTCTGTTTACATCAAAAATGGTAATTTCTCTAAAGTGATTCGTTGCTGCTTATCTAAGAGATTTACAAACAATCATAACGACACATATACTTTCTTATAATGAAATTCAGAATTCATTGCACGTTTTATTATTCTAGATTTTTAGTGACTTCTCTCATATAATACAGCAATTAATCACACATTTCCTACAATTTAAATTACAAATAATGATTGTTGTACATAATGTAATTAATCTCATGCATTATTAATGCAAAAATAGTACAAATAATTTTATATTTATAAGTGCATTTATAAATTTGATAAATTATTAAAAGAAAAATATCGATTAATAATGATATAACTTAATCATAACCAATATATTTATTATTACTATTATAAATTGAGTGCCTTCAAGATAATTTTCTAACTACGTCTTTGCTTAGAGGTTTATATTTTTACTCTCTTTCAGGGTGAATTGAATTAGATTTGAATGAATAATATAGGAGCGTGATATCATTTGTAACTGTTTCTCGTTGTTTATGGGACATTGTGTGTTGCCGTACGGCTTCATTCCCACAAAACATCAAGCTGGCAGAACCAGAGGTGGCAGTGAGGAATTTAATATTATTCGGTTGCATTTTGGTAATAAGGGCTGTGGCATTTGCTCCCCCTAAATGATTCGGTGCACGCCTTGTCACGTTTGAGCAGCAAAGCTTGCAAATGCTTCCTGTGAATTATCGCTAGGAAAATGAATTTTAAGATACATAGCTATTATATGCAGTTTATTTTACACTATATGATACAAAATTTATTAACATTAACATTTGAAGTTCACCGCAGAGAATAATTCCAGTTTGAACTGCATAAAAAATCCCACTTAAGAACAAAATGGAAGAAAAGAAATTTATTAAACTAATTAATTAATTATAATTTTTAATTAGAAGATTTTTTAAGGTATCCTACTACGTTCGGAACCGTGATTTTAAAAAAGCGCAAAAAAAGTATAATTTTCTTAATATTTAGTGTCACTTAGATTAGAATATATGCATAAAATTGTTTTAAGGTCATCATTTTAACAAAAACATTTATTTAAATATAATATTTTGGCAAAACATTTATTTAGAATAATCTTTTTTCCAAATGTTCTCCTTTTGAGAAAAAGGGTTCTATTATAATAATATTTTGCCTGTATATAGCTCAGACCTCTCTACAGAGGCTCAACTAGAACTTTTGAAAAATTCACATTATTTTCAGAGTTGCCACCAATTGAAATAATTATTGGCGTTTTTTTCTTAAAATTTCTCCCGTCTGTTGTCATAAAATATGAATAAACCCACTTCTAAGTTATATATTCCAAAAATTCTAGTTGAGCCTCTGTAGAGAGGTATGAGCTATATACAGGCAAAATATTATTAGAATAGAAGCATTTTTTTCTCAAAAGGAGAACATAAGAAAAAAAGATTATTCTAAGTTAATTTTTTGCCAAAATATTATATTTAAATAAATTTTTTTGTCAAAATGTCCTTAAAACAATTTTATGCATATATTCTAATCTAAGTGACACTAAATATCATGAAAATTATCCATTTACGCGCTTTTGCGAATCACGGTTCCGAACGTAGTCGGATACCTTAAAGATGTTTATTCTGAAATTATGCTGTATTTACCATTATTAAATGCTGCTACAATTTTAGAAAGTATCTCTCAAAGAACTATAATTTGAGAAAATGGTAATTTGCCATATGATGCAAAAAAATATTTCAGTTAAAATTTTGTTAATCTTTTATATTATAATGAGTTGTTATTTCTAAAGAATAAAAATAAAACTTAAAATGTGTTGTAGGAGTTTAGTATTTATTTTTTTTTAGTTTTAAACAAATAAAATATTTCTGTTGCAAACATTTTTTCATCGTTAAAGATACTTCACTATCCAAATACTTATTTTCATCCGATTTAGTGCTGTTCAGAATTCAATTTTCTTTTATTAAAAATGGAAGAATTATTTTACATTCTTTCCCACGAAACTTTTTAAGGGAAATTCAGCATTTCTTTGTTTACCTAAGTAGTTTTAGTAGTACGAATTATCATCTATCAAACTCTAATACCATTCAGATACATTAAAATTTTAAAATTCATAAATACTTTGCTGTTATTTCTGCATTTGTATTGTTTCATTTAAGCAACAAAGGCACAGCGTTCGCTTAATATCAGAATCGAAACTTATTTGTCCCCCAAACTCTCAATTCTGTTAAAGAACCTCGGGTGAAATAACAGGATTGAGCGCGTGTTAAATCTCATTAGGTCTGTAAGGCCCCCTCAAGTTATATTATACAAATTTGAAAAATAAAATACACCAATTTACAGGTTACGTCTTTGTCATCTAATAGCCTTAAACATTCGTATAAAATAATTCTGCTCTGTCCCTTTCCCCTTTGATAATTACACATTGTTTAATAAGATAAAAACACAAATTAGAGCAAAAAATATGTAAGCTACTAAATTTCAATATAGTATTACTCCAATCCAATGCTTCTTTCTTTCCCTAATGAAGATTGTATGATTTTTGTTTTCTTATTTAACTGTTACAAATACATTTCGAAATATACCATGAAAGCTATCATCACGAACTCATAACTTCAATATTTATTTCTTATCTAAGTGTTGCTATCAGTGTCCCCTTGTTGAGTTCTCTCTCTGAATTGATTAACCACGCATTATATTGGCTGCAGTCCATGTTAATTTTCCCCTGCTATCTTTCTTTACATCTAATGATTATTTATCGGCTTGAGAAGACGTTGTGAAGACATGATCTATATACAATCTACTTTCTCAATGTCCCCAATTTATAAGATCTACAATCAGTATTGCCAACACTTCATTTTACGTTCTCGTAGTCTCTTTGTTCCTTTAATAGATTTGGACGAATTACAAATTATCAGCTGTTACACTGCGCTTACGTTTATTCTAAGAAAAGAAACGTAAACAGATTTCTTCTAGTCATTCATAACATTTCACTCATTGTTGTCCCTATTGTGTACTTTCGAACACATAGTAAATGCACGTCAGGATTTCAAACGTAGGCGGATCTCTTGGAAGCTCTACCTCATGAATTTAGATAGCATCATTTTGACTACTTTTTAAAATTCCTTGATTTCCTTTTTTTTCGGCGAATTTTTTTTTCTTATACATCTATATTAAAGACAAAATTGAATTTACCTCTTAACTGCCACCGGCGTATATATCCGTCTCGCTCAACCAGTACGTTAAGTGTCCCGGACGGATATATACGTCCTGTCGAAATACGATTCTTTTCTTTGTGCTGCTTTTAGTAAAACTATTCTGAAGGTTTTGAAATGCAATAAAATAACCTTGACAGTGCTCGGGAAGGATTTACTTATATCGGAGAAAATTTGCTTATACAGTCGGACCTCTATATAACGAAGTCACTAAATCCCGAAAAAAAGTTCGCTGTATGGAAAATTCGTTACATAGAGGTTCATCTTTTAATATGCTTTATAAACCACATAAAACAAATTTTAAATTCATAAACACTATATACTAATTATCCAGGCCTTTTTTTAAATTAATACATGTTTATTTTATACATCAAAAAAGAAAAAAAGAAAGAAAAACTGCAAGGAAAACAAGAAAAAAGAATGTCGAAGAATTCACTGTATTTTTAATATTAGAAAAATAATTTTATGCTAAAATTAATGAATTTTAAGGACATTTTATAATTTAAAGCATACAAGTAATATTAAACATGCATTATTTTATAATTAAACACGCGGACACGGGACAACTCCACTGAGGATGAAAGAGGGTATCGAAGATGTTTCTAGTGAACTGGGCATTGGGGGTTAAAGGTTGTACTTCTTGGATGAAACGTCCAGAACTCTATTGCTCTCGGCGAGTTAGGGTTTAATAAAACCAGTTCAAGATTCATGACCACCATAAAATGTGTTAAAGAGAGAATAACTTAAAATTTTTTTCAGAAATACTTTAAAAAAAGGGAGAACAAATATTGAATCACAAAAGAAAAAGTTCGTTACATAGAAAATGCACTTCGCTATAGAGAGGTTATTTTACGTAGAAAATCGTGAAATGGTCAAAGTTCCAGGAAAAAGTTCGATATATAGAAAAATTCGCAATATAGAGGTTCGTTACATAGAGGTTCGTCTGTATTTGTGTCTTTTCTTTTCCTTCCAATGCTCTGTATATGCGTGTCTATGTGAAAAACGGTGGCACTGGGGAGGAAATCGCGTAATTTTTAATCGGCATTTGAGGGGGTTATGCGGTACGAAGTAGAGCTCCTTGTAATTATTACTCTAGACTTCGTGACCAGCGATGTTTTAATTAAGTTGTGGGTTCGTGTGGAATAATGAAAAATCATCTTTAAATAGAGTTGAGCTTTAAAGCTCTCTTTAGGGTACTAGAAAAGTTAGGAGAATGAGATCCCAGCTCGGTTAATTGCAGTTTAAAATTATGAGGGCCTTCATCAAAAGACTTCGTGTTGTTTGTAGTGAGGCGTTAATTCAAAGTAAACTTGCTGAAATATTCTGATAAAAATGTTAGGAAAACTACGAATCTAGTATAAAATTCTTAAAAATGACAATTTTGTTATAAACCTACAGCTCGTTAACTTTAAAGTGTACCAATACACTATAGTTAATACTTTAAAATCCTAAAAGACTTGAAAAAATCTTAAATTTAAGAGGGAATTTGTTTGTAAAGGAAAAATTTACATTTGAAAATGTTATATTGAAGCCTTGAAAATAAACTTGGAAAAAACTTTAAAACTTAAATTTTAAATAACTTTAAATCGGATATTTTGAAGGCAAATCTACTCATGTAAATCTTATTGCAATATAATTAATTATATAATAAAATACCAATTAATAAATAGAATTAAAAGCTAATTAGGGGTATAAACAACATACTTTTGTTGAAAGCTTATGCGATAAGAGTATATAAATTATACGAAATAAATAATGTAAAATGAAATGTGTTGCATTTTTAAATTTAAAAAAATACGGAAAGATATGAATGGGAAAATGAAATGTTTATTATTCCCCCTTTTTTTTTACTGATTAGTAATATTTTATCGTTTATAAATTACATATAAATTACATATTATAAATTACATAATCGCTTGTTCAAATATCAAAACCATACGATGGTTATTTTTTAATTCATTTAAATATAAATTCCTGATTGAACTACATTTTTATTTAAAAAATTCTTAATAAAATAACACTATATATGATTAAGAATAGACTATTCAAACTTACTTTTAAAGGGAAAAGAAGTATACCGAATTTAAGATCGCTTCGAGTTATTCTTATATTCTGTGATCTTTTAATCTTCTTTATTCGTGTGTATGCGTTGACTTGAAGTGTGTGTGAAAACATATTTGAAGCCCAATGTCAGTGAAAAGTCGCGTCTAGTAACTCTAAAAGTAAAAAGCAAATGATAGATCGACCAGATAACGAATACTGCTGCTGTTCTCAAAGATTTCAGTTTAAAAATCCCGATTTGTAAATTTCCCTCGTATGTTATTCGTGAGAATTAAGCGGCGAACAATTATTAAGATATGCATTAGATTTTATGTATTATTTAAACATCAGCTCCGAACAATTTATTAATTATTTTTTATAATAAAGGTAATTTTCACTGTCAAGATATTCACTTAGGTTCACATTTGATATTAGTCTTCATCAAAATGTGTTTCACTGAACTAAATAAAGTTATACAAAAAAAGAGAAAATTTGATAATGTTTTACCGAAAAAATATACATCATTGTAATTAAATGATAATTGTGTTATTTTATATAGTAATTGTATCATGGTGCATATTCCAGTATATAATTAACGTCGCTATCAACACTATTTTCTTTTTTACCAATATTTACAATATTTTTACATTCAGATTTGTGCTAGGCTAATTATGTCCCATGTGCATTTTAAACGCATTAGCACTAGCCTATTTATTAGAATACGCTTCCTTTTTTTCATTGACAATGTTTCGTTTATAAAGAGTGGGCGGAAATTAATATTCCACGTTTTATACGTATTCGTAATTAACGTGATTGCTAAAAAACCTTTTTACTTCGGGCTTTTTTCTTTCCCACTGGTATTTTCTCTTCATTTAAGAAGAATAGAAAAGAGGATTTTCTAAATATATGTCACCTTTCATATTATTATGTAACTAACGTTGAGCTTTTAAATCTTACTTAAGGAACGAACGCTTAGTAATACGACTTAAATCCTGTATAAACGGTTTCTTAAAGACTTAATATATTTTTTGTTAACTTTCTTACATCTTTTTTTCACCGATTGTAATTACAGAGGTCTGCTTGAAAGTTTCTTTTTTGAGAAAAAGAATAATGTTTGGGGGGGAGGGATAACAACAAATGAGGACCTGATTGGAAAGTGAGGAATTTCCACCCACTCATGGTTCATTTCAGGGGTGAGGGTGTGCATTGCCTAGGAAACGAAGTCTGTGACGTCACACCGTTCGATGGCTCCTCCTCCATGGTCGAAGTTTAGCCTCCTTTTTTTTCCCTTTCCTCCCCCCTGTTGGCCCTCTTTAAGAGAACGAGGGGCTCTATCAGGATTCTAAAAATAGAAGCAATCCTCATGAAATTGGCTCAAAAGATGTGCTTGGATTCTTGAAGTGAGAAGATGATGGAGGCAAACTAGTTTCTTTTTATCAAATCGTTTCAATGAAAAATAGACTCCACATTACGACAACAAACCTCTCATAAAGACTTCCTAATGAATCGATTCAAAGCGCTCAAAGCCTAATGACTCCATTTAGGAAAAAATTAAATGTAACTGTTAGTATCGGCCAGATTCCCCCTCTCTCTCTTCCGGAATATTGTTACTCTGCGCTGTATATTATGTTCCCTCGAAGTTGATAAATATTATTTTAGGGGAGATGAAATTTAAAAATAATATATATGTGATACACAAAGAACGAGAGAGACAGAGAGAGATTGAGTAGATTACCATTTGCATGAATGTAATGCCTCTATCACAGCGTTTCTCAAACTGTGGGGCTCTCCCCCCTTGGGGGACGTGATAACTCTACAAGGGAGGCGCGAGCATACTGAAAACTCGAAAAGAAAAGATTATTTAAAAAATTATTAATTTATTGAAAGTAAACACAAAATGCATACTAATACACTGCTGGACAATTGCTAAGGACGGATCACAAATTGCTATGTAGCATAACATTAAGCGAGACATGAGGCCTAGTAGGATAAAATATAGTTGCCACACTGTTCAGATGTTAGAATAAAGAATATTTATTGTTCTGGAAAGTACAAAAACTGTGAAACATCTAAAAGAAAAAAAAATGTTCATTTGATCTGCGTACGGAGAAATGGAACAATGCATCTAAAAGTCAGCAGGAAAGGTATCAGTAAGGGATATGTCCACCGTGGAGTGTGATGCAACATTCCACACGTCGTACCATACTTTGCACAACATTATCCAGCAGCTATTGAGGCAATTTATCCCATTCCTCTGTGAGTGCACGGATGAGGGTGTTCTTGTTTGTCGGAGGATAGTTTCGACCAGCAACTTGCCTCCCCAAAGCATCCCCCACATTTTCAATGGGGTTCAGATCTGGAGAACGCGCTGGCCATACGAGACGTTGAATACCCTCGCTGTCTAGACAATCCTGAACAGTGAGTTTTCGATGACATGTTGCGTTGTCGTCCATAAAAACAAATTTATCACCGACAGGACCACGGAAAAGACGAACATGAGGAAGTAGAACTTCATCAATGTATCGTTGGCCCGTCATAGTCCCATTCGCAACCACATGTAGGCGCGTGCGGCCATTGATCATGATGCCGGCCCACACCATGATACTGCATGTCGGATATCGGTCCTTTTCCTGGATATTTTCTGGACGATAAGCAGTACCACTCTCGCGCCAGATCAGTTAGCGTCTACAATCCGATGACAGACTGAACCTACTCTCATCTGAGAATAGTACGCATGCCCAGTCCTGTTCAGTCCAATTGTGATGCTCACGACACCATTGCAAACGGGCAGTACGGTGCTGTCTGATCAATGGGACACACACAACAGGTCTGCGTGCGTATAGTCCTCCTCCCCCCTCAAACGTCTGGCAACAGTTTTTCGGGAGATCTGCTTTCCTGAGGCAGCAAGAAACTGATTTGCTACCTGCTGAGCTGTGGTGCGCCTGTTCCTTTTTGCTGATAGGACGATATATCTGTCTTCTGCAGGCGTCGTACTTCTAACACGACCTCCCCGTGCCGTCTACTACACATTCCAGTAGTTTTAAATGACTTCCACAGCCGTGAAACAACGCTGTGAGTGATGTCGAACTCCCTGGCAACATCTGTTATTTTTCGCCCTTCTTCGATCTTTCCAATAATTCGGCCACGCATAAAATCATCTATGTGATGTCGGGAAGACATGCCAAAAATTTTAAGTTCGTCTATGAAATCTTTCCTGTAAAACTTTGACTTGAAACAACAACTGTCCACACGCGTCAAAACCTTTAAAGCTCTTATGAACGCTATCACGTGATGAGCAGACGTGGAAAAAAAATTTGCATACTCATACTTCTTCTTACTAATATCACGCCCTTATTCTAATTTTCCACATTTTGCTTCCTTTCATTTTGTGGTTGCTATGGATGATAGTGTTATCCGTACTTAGCATTTGTCCAGCAGTGTATAATAAAGTGGAATACACATTTATATTGAAATATTACACTTATAAATGTATCAGTGCTACGTAATGTATTTTATAATTAATTTAACAATACTAACTTAAGAACAAGCTTAATAACTACTAGTGACCAAATGGGATTGTCATGTATAAAATTATATGCAAAAATTAACACTTATCTTAATAATTTGTACGGTTCAGAATTAATCCGTTAACTGCCGATTAAAAGTTACGCGATTTCCTTCCCAATGCCAACCGTTTTCCACGTAGGCATGCGTGAGATCTATGGGGGGTAATAATCAAGCAAATAATTTGAAATAAGTAAATCCTTCGCAAGCATTATCAAGATCCTTTTATAGCATTCCAAAGCCTTCGGAGTAATTTTATGGATAGATGTGCACAGAAAAAAATCGTACTTCGGAACGACAGATGTATATACGTCCGGAGAAATTAACGCTTTGGGTAAGAGAGACACTTATATACGCCGGTGGCAAGAGGTTAAAATCGTATATTGTAGTTTTAGAATCAAAGTATAGTATTAGTATTATTAGTATTGTATTATATAGTATTAGAATTATAGTATTACTATTATAGTATTAGTATTCATACAGTATTATTGAATTCAATACATTGTTATTGTATGAGGGGGGCGCGATGAAAAGTATGATTGAAAATTGGGTCCCGAATATTGAAACTTGGAGAAGCCCTGCTCTAGAACAATTAGGTTTTGTGTTAATCAGATGATGTGACAGTATTTCATTCTACAAACTAGAAGAGGAGTTTTTAACGATGTCATGAATAAAAAAGTTAATGACTTAAAAACAATCCAATTTGAAGTAAACTTTAACCTTTGAAAAAAAAGAGAAAAAATCGTACACACGCACGTAATAGGCTGAAAAAATCATAGCAAGACAAATTCGAGAAATGAAATATTTTTATACTGACTCCATATAAGTAAAATGACAGAGAAGCGTAAGACTGTTAGCTGCGGTTTGTAAATTAATATGAGAACTGATATAAAAAGTATTTTTAAAAATATAAATAACTTCTTTTGCCTTTTGAAAGTACTTTATAGAATAAATTATATATATATATATATATATATATATATATATATATATATATATATCATTAAAGAATTGAGTTATACATTAAAAACTTTTTATCATATTTTAAGGAAATATAAACTAAGCAGACAAAATATTCGATCTTTTTATTAATATCCAATTAAATATTCAGTAAAGAAACAATCTCATATTGTATTCATACTACCTTTAGTTTAATTTATTGATTATAGTTAGATAATATTCTTAATTAGGTTATTCTAATAATTTAACTAATTAAAGGATTAAATTTTTACTATTTTTACTGATGAAGTTTAAATTTTTTTAAAATTGGCCTAACTGCATTTATTTACTCGCAGAGAGAGACCACAGTTAGAAAAAAGAAACAACATTCCTTAGGTAGTTTTAATACGTATCAAAATGAATATGAGGGATAGAAGTATTTCTTCGCAGAAAATATAACCCCTTAGAATTATAGTCCACTTTTTTTTTTTGAAAAAATGCAACAATCTCGCCAACATCTACATCTGCTCAGGAAAATTAATCATTTGACTTGAAAATTAGAGAAAACTGAATATTACTAATGTTTAAACAAATATATCCTAACTTTTTAAAAAATATATTTTTGAGATATTCCTTCCATATCCTTGTCAAAAAAATACAATTGCCGCTAAATTATTTTAATTGGAAAATTAAGACCATTTAAATTAGAAGAATTAAATATAGATCAGGGGTGTCAAAATGAAAGGCTAACCTGGGCCAAACAAAGTTTAACTTTGGGGGCGCAAGAAAAATCAATATTCTTTGAAACGTAAATTTTTATTTCGAATAATACATTATAATAAACATAAATAATAGAGCAAGAAAAATTTAATGTTTACGTCTTGACACCTGATACATCTTTTCTGCTACTATGTTTCCTATTTTGGGAGAAATTTTACATAACATATATTGTAATATTCCCCCTCTTGGGAGAATATCTCTCGGAGTATCAGCGTGAGCTAGGGGCGTAGGATTAACGAAAGAACTAGAATCAAACATTATCTTAATATATCTTTATTAAGATATTCAACTTAAACCTTTAACAAATTAAATTATAATAATTAATGTGAGAGAATCTACGATGGCAAAATACGCAGCACACAATATATATATAGATAATAACGACTTAACTTAACGCGGACCACTATCAATAACTGAATTGCCTAAACTCAATTCTAATACAATCACTGATTCTAACATTAAATATTCAATCCTACCTTGTTGCAGGCTGGAGAATCAATCACTAATATCTTAATGGCAATCTTGTATTTACTTGCATGCACTGGTATACACCTTGCTTCTCTATATCTTTATCATTTAAAACTTCTAATCACCGCCACGTAACCTTATCCAAACTTGAACCACGAACTATATTAACATTCCTCTACTTGCCATCAACTGCCACAAATTGCCATCTCGCTTACTCTAAGTTCCGATATTTAAAAGCTTGTTAATTTGCTTCTTTCATTCCCACTTCACTTCTTGGATATGGTTGGAAAAGAGTGGCCATTAATTCTGCCCCAAAGAACTCAAAGATCATGTTAAAGAAAAGACGCTTGAGCCCGTCACAATACTTTTACATATTATTGTGTGCCGATTAAATATCATTGTGTGTGTTTCATAACTGCATAATTTACATATTATTGTGTGCCGATATACAGACCGAACAGCAGAAATGCTCATTGTGGGCCGCGAGTTTGACACCCCTGACGTAGATACGTATGTGATATTTTTTATTAATTTGTACAGTTTTATTACAAACATTGATCAGTTATGCCAAGCTATTTCCTTTAATCTTGTACAGCAGTGGTCTCCAACCCCCGGTTCGAGAATCAAATACTACCAGTCCGCACAAGAAATGTTAAATTATTTCTCTTTTATTTACTGTGGTATATTTTTCTTGGATTTGGGCTACTTTTTTATGAAAATCACTTTATATTCCTTATTAAATCACTTTACATTCCTTTTTTGGTGCTATATTTTATTCTAAAGTCACGATTAAATACAATGAAATTAAAATTATTAAATCAAAACAGTCTAAAATATAAACAATCAACGTCCTCCCTCTCAGCGGGTCGTGGTAAAATTAACAAACGTTGACCGGTCCGCGGCGATAAAAAGGTTGGGGAACACTACTGAATAGAACTTCAATGGTATAATTAAACATCACCTTAAAGTATCTGACTACGTTCGGAACCGTGATTTTCAAAAGCGCATAAATGGATAATTTTCTTGATATTTAGTGTCACTTAGATTAGAATATATGCATAAAATTGTTTTAAGGACATTTTGACCAAAATTTTTTATTTAAATACAATATTTTGGCAAAAAATTAACTTAGAATAATCTTTTTTCCAAACGTTCTCCTTTTGTGAAAAATGGTTCTATTATAATAATATTTTGTCTGTATATAGCTCAGTCCTCTCTACAGAGGCCCAACTAGAATTTTTGAAAAATTTACATTATTTTCAGTTACCACCAATTGAAATAATTATTCGCGTTTTTTTTCTTAAAATTGCTCCCCTCTGTTGACGTAAATATGAAAATAGACCCACTTCTAAGTTATATACTTCAAAAATTCTAGTTGAGCCTCTGAACAGAGGTCTGAGCTATATACAGGCAAAATATTATTCTAATAGAAGCATTTTTCCCAAAAGGAGAACATTTGGAAAAAAGATTATTCTAAGTTAATTTTTTGCCAAAATATTGTATTTAAATAAATTGTTCTTGTCAAAATGTCCTTAAAACAATTTTATGCATATATTCTAATCTAAGTGACACTAAATATTAAGAAAATTATCCATTTATGCGCTTTTTTAAAATCACGGTTCCGAAACATTGTCGGTTACCTTAACAACAAGACCATTGGCTTAGTTACCACCGTATCAGCCCTATCAATGATACAAGGCCCCTAAGATACAGGGGCCCCAACATATGTTTAGCAAAAAATTCTAAAATGTTATTGATAGTCCTATTTACAGAGCAGCTCCCTTTTTCAAAAAAGGAGGACCCCGAAGGAATTTTGATACAGAGCCCCCCTCAAGGCTCCAGTGAACAAGATCCCTCTCAGGATTAAGATTTTGAGAGTTAAATTTGCTTAATTGTCAGGAATTAAAAATATTCTTAAGAATTCATTTTTTTACTTAGAAAAAAAAATTTCCTTCTAAAATCACTCTTTTTAAGAAGCCTTGAGCTTGTTAATGTTATTAAGTGTAAGCATGTATTTATAAAGTAATAAAATTACCGAGTGTAGGTATACTTTAGAAGATTGAAAAGTCCATCCTAAGAGATGAATAATTTGAAAATTATTTTGGATAGTGTACATACATGATGATTTCACTTGGAATCAACATGTTACAAGGATATCCTTATCTAGTTGTAATAGCTGTTTAAGGGATTGATAAGACGTTATTTGATTTTAATTCCCCATTTTATTAATTTTAACACGTAAAGCGACACAAACACACATGGGTATTAGACAATTGACTAAAGTTTTCCTTACATTCCGGAGATCTCAGCTTCTATATCTTTCCAATCCGGAGCCTTTGATAATCATATGATTTCTGTTAGTTAATATAATGATTGGTCAGAATTAGAGGCTGATACAATATTGTATCATCTTATTTTAAAATGTATAACAACGTGTCAGTTTTTGATGAAATAAGGTTTTGTGGTTTAAAGAATATTTTCCCTTAGGCAGTTAAGTAACTTAAAAAATTAATTATAACGATTTTTGTTCCAGAGTTCAATACCATCATAAATAAAATAAAATACCTCGAAAGAAAATTTAATTGGAGAATTATTACACATATGTGTATACTAAATTGCCGTAAATCTAATACAGTTAAGTAATAAATAGAAATATAATAAGACACAGTATGGGTCAAAATTAGATGACCGCAGTTTTATAATAGTGAACTCTTCGCTTTAGGAACTAAGGGAGTAGGATAACAAATATCAATTATGATATTTGATATTAGTTTGTAAATTATTTTTATTACTTGTGTGTGTAAGATATATTTCTTTCAGGACGAAAAAAAATTATAGTATTCAAAAGAATTCTGTGGCCTTCTATGATATATTATTAGCGATTTGTTCGACGTATGGTAGCACCTTTGTAAATATACTAAAAAAAAAAGTTGATGCACTTAACAATGATTTGTATTTAAATACAAAATTTTTCCTGATAAAAGCACTGAAATTTGAACACTTCGCACTCTTCTTGTGATTGCATTATAACTTATTGCTTAATAACATGCCCAAAACGTTTCATATGGATATTCACTAATAATAGGTCTTCAGCTGTATTTTCTAATTGAGACTAATATTCATCCCACGTACGCCTCACTAACTCAATACCTTTAACTTACTATTACATTAATACCTTCGTAGTTATTTCTAGTTTTTACCATTCTGCTAAAAACATAAAATTTATTTATTAAGAAAAAAGGAATATAGATACAATTCAGAAACTAGGAGGTGCACAGTGACATACATGGAATCATCTGAAATTAGAAACTTTTTTTGTTAGAATGTTTGTAAATTATCACTCATTTCCGAAAGCGAAATGAGTGGTAATGAATGTTAATGAAGTGAAAAATAAAAGAAACATTACCAAAAAATGTAAAATATATGCATTTGCTTATATTTTCTGATTGTTCATAACTCAATGATGATGTTTAACATTTTATTTTACAATAATATACATCTGTGCCCTCCCCACATATGTGTAGTTATGCAAATAGTTTGGTGTGAAACAAGTGCTTTACGTTAAATAAAGAAGCCTAACTTGAACAGTCTGAAACCGATTAATTATCTGAATGCTTTTTGTATGATACCTACCCTGCTTTATTTACTAATACATAAGTATTTTTTTATAAATAATAAGCACATATATATGCACTGCTTTTGAAATATTGAGAAAACAGAAAAAAACTACAAATATTAAAAAAATATTTTTTTATATTTAGTCAGTTTAGTTTTACAAAAAGCTCTGTTGGTCTTTGTTTCAAAAAAAGAAAAAGATGAAAAAGAGGAAGAAGAAAATTTGATATAAAAATAAGAGTAAAATTAAGAGGAAGTTTATCTCTGTTATACAAACAGTTCATATAATGGCTTAATATTTTATTATATAAGCGAAACTTTGTATTCAACATCTTTTTAATCTAAACAAATTTGAATATTCATGATTAGGAGATATTCTGAACAGTGGAAACTGAAAACTCTTTCAAGTGCAGTAGAAAGAGGAATTCAAAAAGAAGCAAAAACAAGCTTATTAAATGGATTTAATCGTAGGGAATTTAATTAAACAACTTTGACACAAATTTTAACAAATAGTTATCACTGAAAAAGACCATTATCTTATCAATGAATTATTACCAATATTACTATTTCTAGTTTTTACCATTTTGCTGGAAAGTAAAAATAATTTATTTAGAAAAAAAGAGATATAGATTCTTATTCAAAAACCCAAAAGCAACAAAACTGTTACGAAATGAAATAGTAATTTAAGAGAAAGAAAAAAAGAATTATTGAAAAGCATATTTTATTAACAATAGCAATCCATTTCTATGTGTTTAAAAAAAAAAAGCATTCATAACAACAAATTATAAGTTTCTACTTAGAAGTAAAGCAAAAGTACAGTAACTAAATGAACGAATTGCTGTTTATAATTCGTAAATACGAATTCCTCGTTTCTCCTTTTAAATATAAAATTAATAACTCCATTAATAATTATTATTATAAATAGCATATGTACATAATAAGGACATAATTTTTTTAATCCATTGTTAATTTATATTTCTGTTTCCATTAAATTTTGCAACAGCATGCTAATGGAAATTTTGCTAGTAAATGAACTATACAAGTGAAAATAGTCCCCATGGATTAAATTTGTGGCGCAATTAGTCCATTAAATTAGAGGAATTATCCAGAATGAATTGTAATTTTGGGGGGAAAATGTTACATTTTCCGGTAAATATCTCTTAAATAATTATAAAATTCTTACGAAATTTCGGAAAACATTTATTGACAAACTGTGGGATGAATTGAGCACTAATTGATGTTAAAATAAAAATCAGCTAAATGAATGGCTCTATAGACTTGCAGAGGAAATTTTTATTCACTAATCTTTCAATGGCCTAAAGTGCTCTTTAATGACAAATAGAAGTAATTTGGACCTATTCAGATGAAACGTATTGGGCTTGTATACAGTTCATTAACCAATAACATACGAATATACATGTTGCTCTCGTTGACGTAGCTGGCTGTGGCGTAGTGAAAGATTGGAAAGATATTTGTGAAAAAGAGAGTTATATGTGTTAGTTTGTAGAAGAACCATTGCGAGGTAAAGATGAGTAATCTGAATGATTTCGAACGCTTCATGGTATTGAAAAAATGGATGCTTGGATGGAGATATTCGCTAGTGACATATCACCATAAAGAGTATTCATTAGGGAAAAGATCACTAAGTAAGTACTGATTTGTTTCATTAATGTTTCACTATAATTAAATCTTGTTAGTGTGAGAGATCAATAATGGAGGAAAATTCTAGACTGAGTGTAACAGAACAACTCACGAGCAGCTGTTCTTGATGAAAATGGCGCAGCCTAGCCGGAGTTGGTTCTTCTGCAATAAGCCTCCAGTCTCTCATTCTTGAAGCAAAAGAAATTTCAAAACGTAACCATATCAAAACCCTGTCCTTAGAGAACGTTTTTTTATTATTATTAATGATATAATAATTAAGATATATATTGATGGTATATAATTGGCGTGATCTCTTCATTTCTTCATACGCATTAGTATACTGGACAACAAGTCCCAGCTTTAATCTCAACTTTCTACGTTCATTGATAAATAAATAAAAACCATGCCCCTTCCTGGAGTTGAAAATGACTGTCAAAAGACAAGAAAAATGTAAATTTATAAGATTGGCTGTAACATATGGCTGGATTTATCAACCTCAAAACTTGTTTGAGAAGGCTCGTTGGCTCAATTTTTGATAACTTAAGTTTATAAAAGATTCCAAATGCAATAAATAGATCTTTATTCTACGGTATACAGCAAAATGAGACTCAGTCAGTTTTCGGAAGAATTTCAGTACATGTTGTTGAAAACTATATTTTCTTGTCTTCTATGTTTTGGCTTTGCCGTCTAATTTCTACATCGTTCAGTAATTTTTTAAAATGCTCCCATTTTCCTCACTACACGCAAAATAAATACGAATCTAGAATTTAATCCTCATTTCCGGCATTTCCAATTATATATTGATAAATTCAAAATGTATCTTATTGTTATATAGTAGCTCAAAAACGTTATAGAACAAATGGGGGCTTAGAATGAAAGAAATGATTCCAAAAAGAAATTTCCTTCCAGAGCCGTACGATTGATACTTATGTACTAATGCAACGCCCGAATAACTTAAGTTAATTTAATTTATTCTTATTATCCGTTCTTTAGTACCCAGGTTCTAAATTAACATTTGGCGTCACACTATAGCTTAAATTTAGACATTAATCATTAAAGACAAATAAAACGGACACTAAATTAAAAAGCCGTTCTTTAAATTAACACTTAATTTATTTACAAAACATTAAAATTACGTTAATTACTAAAGATATACATCATCACTTAACTGAATTAGGATCTGAGAGAGAGAGAGAACATGGTGTGCCATCTCGGGAGTCTCCAACCTCGGCAATTTGTCAAAGGGTCGTCAGACCAAAATCGGTGATAAAATTTGTGTCAGAGAGTGACTAAATTCGTCGTGCAAGCGCTTATATTTCGCGGCGGTTTACCTATGTATTCTGGAGAGGATTCTTTTTCGAAACACAATCAGCTTTTCTGATTGGTCTGAAGTCAGCGGAGGGATATCTTCCCGGGGTCCATGACTCCCCAAAACGCGGAAATTCCCAAAAACATCCCATATCATGATGTATTTATGGGTACATTGCCTTCTTCCAGGCGTGGGAACTGCGTCACCCTTTTCGGTGGGGTGAGAGGCACTCCCAGAAATTCCTCTGCTTGTAAACAACAACAGGGCCGATATACAAATTACTGTTGTAATCCTTATGGAAAGGCGGCCCCCATCACTCCTCCCCTCTCTCAGATTAACAAAACCAAAATGAATAATAATAAAAAAATTTCAGTAAGCAAACGAAATACAGAATTGGCCTAGCGTCGGCAAATGTCTATGTCAAGAACAAAATTGTAGACTCCTGGTTCACTATCAGCTGTCCACGTCTTATGAGGGGTTCTGTCCATGTTCATCCATGATGTTGGCAGCTCCATCGTCGCTCAGATATTGCTAAAGAAATCTGCTAAACTGCAAAAAAAAACAAAAAAACCTTGTCTCCCAGGGAAACCATATTAGTAATGAAACAACAGTTATGAGAAAAAAAAATTAAACTTGGCCCTTTGTGACTACCCTTGAAGACTCCAAGCACCAATTTCCAACTCCTCTCACCGCTCATAAAATGAAAATAAGAATGTTAAAAAAAATACAATACAATCAACCTTTCCGTGAGGGAAAACCAAATTAACTATCAACAACTACAATGACGTTAATGTACGAAGAGGAGAAAAAAATTTTACTGAATGGATCACCCAAACAATTCACAAAAACATCAGACACAGACTGACAAATAGAAATAATTAAACAATCACAAAGAATCGTGTGCCACTAAATAATAAAAATATTAAGACAAATAACACGTAAGAATACAAAATTGGCGTATGTAACAACTGCGCAACTAATAAAACAACACTTAGGAGTGTTGAACAAAATACATTGATAAGAAATAAACGCCAGTGAAAACATTTACATACAATTCAAGCGTGGCGCTCAGAAACAGACACTTCATAATCGTTTAACATCGAAATCTTGACACGACCAATGTGAAGTGAAAGTCCCAGACCATCAAAAAAAAAAAAAAAAAAAAAAAACTAGCAGAACTCTTTACATACTCAAGCGTAAAAATTTCAATGGTTCACTAAGAGCATTGATAATATTTAATGAAAATAATTAAGTAAAAGTAAAAAAAAATTAGAGATTGAAACGATGAGTGTGCATAAGTGGAGAAAAAAAAAAATTTTAACTTCATAGAATGCTTGGTAGCCTAAGAAATTAAAAAAATTCACTACAAGCATTGGTTACAAATAAAAGTTTAAAAAAAAAATTAACGGAATTAATTCAGATTTGCAAATTAAAATTTTATAAATTAACTAATCGTATAAATGATAAAAAAAAAAATATAACCTGCAAGAATGCTAAGTAGCCTAAGGAATTTTAAAAGAAAACTTCACTACGAGCATTGGTTACAAATAAAATTAAGAAAAAAAAATACTGTAATTAAATTTAGAATTGCAAACTATGAGTGCGCATGTGATCAGTATGCACCCCCAAAGTGTACAAAAGCAAAACAAACAAAACATAACATCCCATTTCCTGCGATATGACGATCGCCGGCAACCGCCAACACAAGAAACAGAGTGCAGAATTATAACTAAAAAAAAAATAGCAAATCCGATTGTAAAAAAAAAAAACTATATCGATTAATATTGTTTAAAAAAAAACTTTAAAGAGAAAAAAAATTTCTTCCACATTCAATACATTTGAATTTCCATTTGAGAAATGAATTCCAGAAATCACAAGTGCAGTTGAAAATTTCAGAAAAAAATTAAAAACATAAAATTGATATGCAACCCAAGTCATATGAGGCGATACATACAGAGTAAAGTAATTTAACTAAAAGAAAATTATTGCAAGTGTTACACAGAATTAAACAGTTTCCAATATAAAAAAAAAATATCGCTTAACTAATCAACATAACTTTTTAACAATCCTCGTAATACAATGTATCCACAAGTCCAAATAATATTAAAAAAAAACTAAAATTGTTTCACTATACGCGCAACAAATATACAAACACGAAAAAAAAAAAAAACACAAGATCCTCGATTTACAACAATACCGCTAACTCAATTCATCGAAAATCCTCTAATTAATAACTCAAGTACAATTCTATAACAACAACCTAAAATTCTCAGTAACCTTAAAATGATTCCTCGATAATCCAAAATTGCCTTTACCTCCGATCGTACACATTTGAAGCCTCAACAACACTAACTAAACTCATCTGCAACTACCGAATAATCAATTGACTGCTCCACAATACCATTAACTAAAACCATCTATGCTCCTCAGCTTATGTACACAAAATCTCACATACCCAATAACACTAACTAGACTTATCTTCAACTTTCAAATAATTAATCGACTTCTCCACAATACCATGAACTAAAACCATCTATGCTCATCAACTTATTTACACAAAATCTCACATACTCAATAACACTTAACTAGACTTATATATCTTCAACTTTCAAATAATTAATCGACTTCTCCACAATATCAATAACCAAAACCCATCTTAGCTCATCAACTTATTCACAAAAATCTCGCATAATCCTCCACTCGAACTTTCCTAAATGCATCTCAAAACATTCCTAAATATACCACACAATCATTAATTCAACTTATCTATGTTCATCAACTATTTACTCGAAATCGTACAAAATTAACTCAAATTACCTATCTCACATCAAAACAACTTTCTCAAATATACCGCATAATTATATCAACTCAATTTCCTTTGCCCAAAATCCGTAAATCAAAATATCCTTCTGTACATCAAACAATTTTCTCAAATAAACCATGACTTTTTCAATTCAATTATCCATTTCCATAAAAAAACAACCATCGAATAAACGTACACCTTGAACACAAACTCAACTATCTCCATAAAAAAAAAAACTTCCCAACCATTCAACAAATTCATCAGTGCAAACTTTATCTATCTCCTTCAAATAACTGTCTCAAATATTCCACGAAATCTCTTAACTCAAACTTATGTAACTCCTTACAAGTAGTGAAACAACAACAAAAAAAAATTCACACCCAATCCTATTCCAACATTTCCAAATTCTCATAGCAACAACGCCCGATCCTCTTCCAACAGTTTCAAACCAAAAAATTTATGAGTTCCGAGTCTCATAGCAACAGCACCGTAACGTAAAAACAGGAAACAAGGGGTGGGGAACGAAAACCCATCGGAAAAATTTTGCTGAATCTCTGTCGCGACAGCAGTGGGGGGGGCGAAGGGAAGACCCCTCCTAAGGCGGCAAGAATCCGACATCCAAAAATTCCACCCCTGAATTATGCTGCCCGCGGGGAGGAGTCCCTGCGAAAAGGAGTAACCAATAAACAGAAATTCCAATCAACAAACAGTGTCTTGTCCTATCCGGATGTCGTGCGGGGGGATACGACGAAAAGGGTGCGGACAAGCTCTCCCCACGTTTTCGAAACGAATGGACGAAACATTTTTAACACCATTAGCTGACCAACAACAAAAAAAAAAAAAAACTTTTTACCAAATAACAAGCAGAACTACGTACTAAAATCCAGAACAAAAAATTGAATCAACGTCAACACTCAGTGAAATAATCTACCCGCACTGACATAAATCAACACATGTAAGCCTAGCCCCAACGAGAAAAAAAAAAATACAATATCGACCGACCAAAAATCAAAATTCTTAGTAGTTTAGCACACAACCGAGACACACTTATTGACTGCAAATTCATTTAACAACCATAATTAATCTAAACCAACAGAAATACTATCTCGACAAACAAAACCTTCAATTTACAGTTTAGCAACGAGACACATTGACTGCACATTAATTTAAGAACCACAAGAAACCAACAGAAATACTATCTCGACAAACAAAACCTTCAATTCCTAGTACAGTTTAGCACACAAGCGAGACACAATTATTGACTGCACATTAATTTAACAACCACAATTAATCTAAACCAACAGAAATACTATCGCGACAAACAAAACCTTCAATTCCTAGTACAGTTTAGCACAAAGCGAGACAATGAGACTGCACATTAATTTATTAATCGAAACCAACAGAAATACTATCGCACAAACAAAACCTTAATTTAACAACCACAACAATGATTGACTGCAATTAATTTAACAACCACAATAATCACCCCTGAATAAACCACAACAAAAAAAATTCCAAATCTATAGCAAAACAAACAACGCAGAAATTAGAAGAGCATTAAAACACTAACGGCAACACAAAAAAAAATTTTTAGTCAAAGTTAGCAATCATCTCACATAAAAACAAACAACATGCGCGGGAAAAAAAATATTAGTTTCAACCTAATATCTTATAGAAAATATTCAAACAACCATCTCTATCCATATCTTAACAAGCATAAATTCCAATGTTATCATCATTTAGTAATAGACAACCACTTAAAATTAATACACCAACACAATTTAGCAATAAAATTGATTCTAACAAAATGCTGCTACCAAAAATTAATCTTCTATGCAAAAATAAAAATTTAACCAGAAAGTACAGTTATAAACAATCAATTCAGCATAAACTAAACAATTCAATAAAGGAACCTTTTATATGAAAAAATTATTGAAATTCTAGATAATAATCACAAAAAAAATTATGTAATAGGGAAAAAAATTTAAAATATGTATGTATCATAACAACATTCAAATTTCATGACAGGTGTCCAGAGACCCCAAAATTTGACCTTTGTCACAAACATAAATTAAAGCTTAAAATTACTAAAATTAAAAAATTGACGTACGTACATCATTATCATTGAATAACACTTGCATTACAAATTTATTTAAGATAGTGCACAAAACACACAGCATGAAAATATTTTATCTAGAGTTAAAATTGATATTAACCACAAACAACACTATGTCATTTAAGCATAAAATCAAGACATAAAACAAACTGCATAAAAAAAAAAAATTTAACTGGAATTCATTAAATAACAGGAAATCATTAAATAAATGAGTACAAAATTTGATATAACTAAAAAAAAAAAAAACATAAAACATAGCATGAAACAAGGTGCAACTATGAGACAGGTATCATTCAATGCGTGCTCTCGAAATGACGAAGCGTAAAATTGTAAAAAAAAAAAAAATTAAGTCTCCCTCAAATATTTTAGCGCGGAATTGTATTAACGAGCCGAATTACCTGCACGAGCTCTTAAATTTAAATGAAACTTTTAACTAATCGTCTCTCGCGTAAATACATGCATAGAGAAAAAAAAATTCACATCAATATTGAAAGAGAAAAAAAAAAATTAAAGAGCACAAGTACCTGCGTCATCGTTGCACCCCGGACTCTCTGACAAAACTGCAAGAAAAAAAATTCACAGTATCAAATTCAAGCAATACATAAAATACACAGTAGCACACGAGATGAAATTTTGTCCTGATGATCCATCAAGAAACGTTTACAAAAAAAAAAAATTGTAAAAAAAAATTTCTAACTCAAAGGATGTAAAAAAATTTTCTAACGACCAAAAATTTTAAGATTCTGGTCAACTGGCACCATTATAATGCAACGCCCGGTTAACTTAAGTTAATTTAATTTATTCTTATTATCCATTTTTATAATACCCAGGTTCTAATTTATCATTTGGCGTCACACTATAGCTTAAATTTAGACATTAATCATTAAAGACAAATAAAACGGACACTAAATTAAAAAGCCTTCTTTAAATTACACTTAATTTATTTACAAAACATTTAAATTACGTTAATTACTAAAGATATACATTATCACTTAACTGAATTAGGATCTGAGAGAGAGAGAGAACATGGTGTGCCTCTCGGGAGTCTCCAACCTCGGCAATTTGTCAAAGGGTCGTCAGACCAAAATCGGTGATAAAATTTGTGTCAGAGAGTGACTAAATTCGTCGTGCAAGCGCTTATATTTCGCGGCGGTTTACCTATGTATTCTGGAGAGGATTCTTTTTCGAAACACAATCAGCTTTTCTGATTGGTCTGAAGTCAGCGGAGGGATATCTTCCCGGGGTCCATGACTCCCCCAAAACGCGGGAAATTCCCAAAAAACATCCCATATCATGATGTATTTATGGGTACATTGCCTTCTTCCAGGCGTGGGAAATGCGTCACCCTTTTCGGTGGGGTGAGAGGCACTCCCAGAAATTCCTCTGCTTGTAAACAACAACAGGGCCGATATACAAATTACTGTTGTAATCCTTATGGAAAGGCGGCCCCCCATCACTCCTCCCCTCTCTCAGATTAACAAAACCAAAATGAATAATAATAAAAAAAAAAAATTTCAGTAAGCAAACGAAATACAGAATTGGCCTAGCGTCGGCAAATGTCTATGTCAAGAACAAAATTTGTAGACTCCTGGTTCACTATCAGCTGTCCACGTCTTATGAGGGGTTCTGTCCATGTTCATCCATGATGTTGGCAGCTCCATCGTCGCTCAGATATTGCTAAAGAAATCTGCTAAACTGCAAAAAAAAAAAAGAACAAAACCTTGTCTCCCAGGGAAACCATATTAGTAATGAAACAACAGTTATGAGAAAAAAAAAATTAAACTTGGCCCTTTGTGACCACCCTTGAAGACTCCAAGCACCAATTTCCAACTCCTCTCACCGCTCATAAAATGAAAATAAGAATGTTAAAAAAATACAATCAATTTCTGAAGTTCCTAACCTATTCCGTGAGGGAAAACCAAATTAACTATCAACAACTACAATGACGTTAATGTACGAAGAGGAGAAAAAAAAATTTTACTGAATGGATCACCCAAACAATTCACAAAAACATCAGACACAGACTGACAAATAGAAATAATTAAACAATCACAAAGAATCGTGTGCCACTAAATAATAAAAAATATTAAGACAAATAACACGTAAGAATACAAAATTGGCGTATGTAACAACTGCGCAACTAATAAAACAACACTTAGGAGTGTTGAACAAAATACATTGATAAGAAATAAACGCCAGTGAAAACATTTACATACAATTCAAGCGTGGCGCTCAGAAACAGACACTTCATAATCGTTTAACATCGAAATCTTGACACGACCAATGTGAAGTGAAAGTCCCAGACCATCAAAAAAAAAAAAAAAAAAACTAGCAGAACTCTTTACATACTCAAGCGTAAAAATTTCAATGGTTCACTAAGAGCATTGATAATATTTAATGAAAATAATTAAGTAAAAGTAAAAAAAAAATTAGAGATTGAAACGATGAGTGTGCATAAGTGGAGAAAAAAAAAAATTTTAACTTCATAGAATGCTTGGTAGCCTAAGAAATTAAAAAAAAAAAAAAACTACAAGCATTGGTTACAAATAAAAGTTTTAAAAAAATTTAACGGAATTAATTCAGATTTGCAAATTAAAATTTTATAAATTAACTAATCGTATAAATGATAAAAAAAAATATAACCTGCAAGAATGCTGAGTAGCCTAAGGAATTTTAAAAAAAACTTCACCACTAGCATTGGTTACAAATGAAATTAAAAAAAAAAAAATACTGTAATTAAATTTAGAATTGCAAACTATGAGTGCGCATGTGATCAGTATGCACCCCAAAGTGTACAAAAGCAAAACAAACAAAACATAACATCCCATTTCCTGCGATATGACGATCGCCGGCAACCGCCAACACAAGA
This sequence comes from Trichonephila clavipes, assembly GCA_019973935.1. Taxonomy (NCBI): domain Eukaryota; kingdom Metazoa; phylum Arthropoda; class Arachnida; order Araneae; family Nephilidae; genus Trichonephila; species Trichonephila clavipes. The sequence continues at coordinate 506,314 of BMAU01020026.1, read as the reverse complement.
AACAGAGTGCAGAATTATAACTAAAAAAAAATAGCAAATCCGATTGTAAAAAAAAAAAAAACTATATCGATTAATATTGTTTAAAAGAAACTTTAAAAAGAAAAAAAAATTTCTTCCACATTCAATACATTTGAATTTCCATTTGAGAAATGAATTCCAGAAATCACAAGTGCAGTTGAAAATTTCAGAAAAAAAAAAATTAAAAACATAAAATTGATATGCAACCCAAGTCATATGAGGCGATACATACAGAGTAAAGTAATTTAACTAAAAGAAAATTATTGCAAGTGTTACACAGAATTAAACAGTTTCCAATATAAAAAAAATATCGCTTAACTAATCAACATAACTTTTTAACAATCCTCGTAATACAATGTATCCACAAGTCCAAATAATATTAAAAAAAACTAAAATTGTTTCACTATACGCGCAACAAATATACAAACACGAAAAAAAAAAAAAAAAAAAAAACACAAGATCCTCGATTTACAACAATACCGCTAACTCAATTCATCGAAAATCCTCTAATTAATAACTCAAGTACAATTCTATAACAACAACCTAAAATTCTCAGTAACCTTAAAATGATTCCTCGATAATCCAAAATTGCCTTTACCTCCGATCGTACACATTTGAAGCCTCAACAACACTAACTAAACTCATCTGCAACTACCGAATAATCAATTGACTGCTCCACAATACCATTAACTAAAACCATCTATGCTCCTCAGCTTATGTACACAAAAAATCTCACATACCCAATAACACTAACTAGACTTATCTTCAACTTTGAAATAATTAATCGACTTCTCCACAATACCATGAACTAAAACCATCTATGCTCATCAACTTATTTACACAAAATCTCACATACTCAATAACACTTAACTAGACTTATATATCTTCAACTTTCAAATAATTAATCGACTTCTCCACAATATCAATAACCAAAACCCATCTTAGCTCATCAACTTATTCACAAAAATCTCGCATAATCCTCAACTTTCCTAAATGCATCTCAAAACCTTCCTACATATACCACACAATCATTAATTCAACTTATCTATGTTCATCAACTTAATTACTCGAAATCGTACAAAATCCGGAACTCAAATTACCTTCTCACATCAAAACAACTTTCTCAAATATACCGCATAATTATATCAACTCAATTTCCTTTGCCCAAAATCCTTAAATCAAAATATCCTTCTGTACATCAAACAATTTTCTCAAATAAACCATGACTTTCCCTTCAATTCAATTATCCATTTCCATAAAAAACAACCATCGAATAAACGTACACCTTGAACACAAACTCAACTATCTCCATAAAAAAAAAAACTTCCCAACCATTCAACACATTCATCAGTGCAAACTTTATCTATCTCCTTCAAATAACTGTCTCAAATATTCCACGAAATCTCTAACTCAAACTTATGTAACTCCTTACAAGTAGTGAAACAACAACAACAACAAAAAATTCACACCCAATCCTATTCCATCATTTCCAAATTCTTCTAGCAACAACGCCCGATCCTCTTCCAACAGTTTCAAACCAAAAAATTTATGAGTTCCGAGTCTCATAGCAACAGCACCGTAACGTAAAAACAGGAAACAAGGGGTGGGGAACGAAAACCCATCGGAAAAATTTTGCTGAATCTCTGTCGCGACAGCAGTGGGAGGGGGGCGAAGGGAAGACCCCTCCTAAGGCGGCAAGAATCCGACATCCAAAAATTTCACCCCTGAATTATGCTGCCCGCGGGGAGGAGTCCCTGCGAAAAGGAGTAACCAATAAACAGAAATTCCAATCAACAAACAGTGTCCCGCCCTATACCGATGGCGCGGGGGGGGATACCGACGAAAAGGGTGCGGAAAAAGCTCTCCCCACGTTTTCGAAACGAATGGACGAAACATTTTCACACCATTAGATGACCAACAACAAAAAAAAAAAAAAAAAAACTTTTTTACCAAATAACAAGCAGAACTACGTACTAAAATCCAGAACAAAAAATTGAATCAACGTCAACACTCAGTGAAATAATCTACCCGCACTGACATAAATCAACACATGTAAGCCTAGCCCCAACGAGAAAAAAAAATACAATATCGACCGACCAAAAATCAAAATTCTTAGTAGTTTAGCACACAACCGAGACACACTTATTGACTGCAAATTCATTTAACAACCATAATTAATCTAAACCGACAGAAATACTATCTCGACAAACAAAACCTTCAATTCCTAGTACAGTTTAGCACACAAGCGAGACACAATGATTGACTGCACATTAATTTAAGAACCACAAGTAATCTAAACCAACAGAAATACTATCTCGACAAACAAAACCTTCAATTCCTAGTACAGTTTAGCACACAAGCGAGACACAATTATTGACTGCACATTAATTTAACAACCACAATTAATCGAAACCAACAGAAATACTATCGCGACAAACAAAACCTTCAATTCCTAGTACAGTTTAGCACAAGCGAGACACAATTATTGACTGCACATTAATTTAACAACCACAATTAATCGAAACCAACAGAAATACTATCGCGACAAACAAAACCTTCAATTCCTAGTACAGTTTAGCACAAGCGAGACAATGATTGACTGCACATTAATTTAACAACCACAATTTTAATCAAAACCCCTGAATATATATAAACCACAACAAAAAAAAATTCCAAATCTATAGCAAAACAAACAACGCAGAATTTAGATGAGCATTAAAACATCTAACGGCAACACAAAAAAAATTTTAGTCAAAGTTAGCAATCATCTCACATAAAAACAAACAACATGCGCGGGAAAAAAAATTATTAAAGTTTCAACCTAATATCTTATAGAAAATATTCAAACAACCATCTCTATCCATATCTTAACAAGCATAAATTCCAATGTTATCATCATTTAGTAATACACAACCACTTAAAATTGATACACCAACACAATTTAGCAATAAAATTGATTCTAACAAAATGCTGCTAAAAAAAATTAATCTTCCATGCAAAATAAAAATTTAACCAGAAAGTACAGTTATAAACATTCAATTCAGCATAAACTAAACAATTCAATAAAGGAACCTTTTATATGAAAAAATTATTGAAATTCTAGATAATAATCACAAAACAAATTATGTAATAGGGAAAAAAATTTAAAATATGTATGTATCATAACAACATTCAAATTTCATGACAGGTGTCCAGAGACCCCAAAATTTGACCTTTGTCACAAACATAAATTAAAGCTTAAAATTACTAAAATTAAAAAATTGACGTACGTACATCATTATCATTGAATAACACTTGCATTACAAATTTATTTAAGATAGTGCACAAAACACACAGCATGAAAATATTTTATCTAGAGTTAAAATTGATATTAACCACAAACACTATGTCATTTAAGCATAAAATCAAGACATAAAACAAACTGCATAAAAAAAATTTAACTGGAATTCATTAAATAACAGGAAATTATTAAATAAATGAGTACAAAATTGATATAACTGAAAAAAAAAAAAAAACGTAAAACATAGCATGAAACAAGGTGCAACTATGAGACAGGTATCATTCAATGCGTGCTCTCGAAATGACGAAGCGTAAAATTGTAAAAAAAAAAAATTAAGTCTCCCTCAAATATTTTAGCGCGGAATTGTATTAACGAGCCGAATTACCTGCACGAGCTCTTAAATTTAAATGAAACTTTTAACTAATCGTCTCTCGCGTAAATACATGCATAGAGAAAAAAAAATTCACATCAATATTGAAAGAGAAAAAAAAAATTAAAGAGCACAAGTACCTGCGTCATCGTTGCACCCCGGACTCTCTGACAAAACTGCAAGAAAAAAAAATTCACAGTATCAAATTCAAGCAATACATAAAATACACAGTAGCACACGAGATGAAATTTTGTCCTGATGATCCATCAAGAAACATTTACAAAAAAAAAAAAAAAAAAAATTGTAAAAAAAAATTCTAACTCAAAGGATGTAAAAAAAAAATTTTCTAACGACCAAAAAATTTTAAGATTCTGGTCAACTGGCACCATTATAATGCAACGCCCGAATAACTTAAGTTAATTTAATTTATTCTTATTATCCGTTCTTTAGTACCCAGGTTCTAAATTAACATTTGGCGTCACACTATAGCTTAAATTTAGACATTAATCATTAAAGACAAATAAAACGGACACTAAATTAAAAAGCCGTTCTTTAAATTAACACTTAATTTATTTACAAAACATTAAAATTACGTTAATTACTAAAGATATACATCATCACTTAACTGAATTAGGATCTGAGAGAGAGAGAGAACATGGTGTGCCATCTCGGGAGTCTCCAACCTCGGCAATTTGTCAAAGGGTCGTCAGACCAAAATCGGTGATAAAATTTGTGTCAGAGAGTGACTAAATTCGTCGTGCAAGCGCTTATATTTCGCGGCGGTTTAGTACACAGAATTTTTCCTTGTTGAGGGAGAAAGATTTTTAATCATTGATATTCTCTTTTAAGTTATTATTTTAAGGAAATTAATAATTTCTGGGTGAAGAGAAGGTACCCGTTACTGTATTTTCCACTTATGTTTATTTACTGAGGGATATTCTCATGTCAGACTTGCTGCGAAATATTTTCATCTGAATTTGAAAACCTTGTTTCCTCCATATTTAAATTAAAGTACTTAATTTGCAGATTAGATTTACAAAAAATAAATTTCAAAAGAAAATGAAACTGTAAATTATATTGAAAGAGAGAGAGGTTCATTCTTTATACTAAATGGAGCAATGGCGCACACAGGAATTTTTCAAGGGTCCAGGGTGGAAAGTCCGCCATTTTCTCATCATACTCCAATACGTCACCTAACATATTTTTTTTATATTTTGTTGAGTTTCGGGTACAAAAAACAGTAAAAAATAATTATTGAATGAATAATTAGCATTAATTAATAAAATTAATTATTAATAATAAATACTTAAATAAATTTTACGTACTATTTACATAGGATTATAATCTGAAAAATCAAGGGCTTGATGGGGTCTCCGGACCCAAGGACCCCCCTTTGTGTGCGCCACTGTAACGGAGTTTTGCCCTTAGGTTATTTAAAAATGGCATTGAATTCTCAAGATACAAATAAAACAAACTACAAGAAGTAAGAGAAACATAATATAGATTTAAAACTTAGTTATTACAGTAAATAAAGAAAAATTAAGAAAGAGTGGAAAGACCCGTCAAAAAAAAAAATTTTTTTTTACTTAATTAAGAAATAGCTTCTGTAATGAAATATTTACCTTTTATTTCATTTGTAATTGCTTTTTTAGTATGGTCTAATACATTCTAATTTATTTCATATTGAAAAATACACATTTCATTAATTGTGAAAAATTAATGTCATATTGAAAACAAAATTGCGTAAATCAAGGTCAATCTATTTGCTCTTCAGAAGATTAAAATGATCTTCCATAGAAGAACATGTCTTTGCCAATTGATTCCTTCTGACTGAATTTTATTCATTTTCCCCATTAATTTAATTTTTCCAACAAAATGTTTATATAAATTTTACGTGAGTGATTTTCCATTTTTTGAAACTATTCACTATTATTATGATTGAGACTACTATTATAAATTTCAGCTTTTCATAATAAACATAGGGGGAACTCCTAATGATATGGAGCTTGTATTGAACATTTTCAATACACATTAAACAAAGGCTTAGTTAGATAGATGTCCATTATTAGTAAAAGTATGTTCTAACTTTCAGTGCTATAGAAAATTCCTGAAATGAATGACAAAATCAACAATTTCTTCATTCACAAATTCTTAATTTTTATAAAAAATCTGTGGATTTTGGAAAACACTTAACAATAATTATACCTTCAAACTTTTATCTTTACCTTTTTAGAGATATTAAACATTATGTGTTTCGTTTATTGTTTTTTTATATCGTTTAATGGTTTTTAAGTTTTGTTGTTTGTTGGATTAATGCTGTTAATTGTTATCTTAGGATGAGAACAAATTTATTTCCAAAACTAGAAAAATTACTTTTCACATTAAAAAATTATTTACTGTTTCTTTATATATGTATATATATTTGTTATGATATGTAAATGGAAAATAATTTTTTGTTTCGTAATATAAAAACTCCCAGGAAATCGCTTTAAATATAGCATATTATATTTGTTATAGATGAATTTCACAGAAATAGACTGCATTTCATCGATGACAGTAAAAGTAAAGTTCCTTTTGGTCAAATTATCAATAGCTTTTATTATGATTAAAAATTTATCATGCGCTATTTAAAACGATATAATTTATTATAAAAAGCTCAAGTTAATTAGTTTTAAAAAATCAATAAATATAAGAAAGCAAAAAAATTATTTATGATAGAATACAATTTAAAACCGTAAGCTAAATATAAAAGCTGGTATTTGAGATTCATGTTAGAGAATTTCGTCCAAGCTCATGTGAAAGGTTTTAACTTTTATTTTGATTCAAAAAATCATTACAAATAAATAAAACTTAAAGTAAAAAATCATATCTGATGGGGTGAAAAAATAATCTAAATTTCTTTTCATGGTGATTGATCAATTAAATAGAACTTTCTTATTTTCCGATTGAGTTTGTGTGTGTAATTTCACTTTTAGAAATTTATCATTTTTTAAATTGAACTTCTAAGGTCCCGTACACCATTATGTTTCAGGCCTACCATTTTAATTAATTTAAGTATGGTGAAAAATAATTCGTTTAATATATTTAACCATCTATAATCATAAACTGACGAAAAAAGTTTTAGTGATGCCACTCGATAATTTATCATGCAATTATTTTATTACATTTACATTTCGTTAACCTATAATTGCCCCTCATTATAACTTTGTGCTATAACTTTAACTAGAATAATTTATTAATAAGTAATAAAAATCATCAAGATTAAATTCTACCTCACTTCAATATTTATCGATGAAAAGAACAATTTGTTTCAGTTGTTTGAGATAAGGCCAGAATGAAAGTACCTTACATCGAATATTCAAGAAAGGCAGGTGAAAGTCTTCAAGGTCACGATCGATATTTCTTCGCTCCCCTTCCATTTTTACCTCCAGAATATTTTATCAGAAAATTCTATGTTTTATCAGAGATCAGATATTTGTGAATTGGAAATATTTTTATGGCGAATTTCCTTTAAAAAAGGCCTTACGGTTAAGTTTTTACCCAATAACTATATCCATGCCAATTTGCAACTAATATAAGTACATTTTAATGTTATTCATGTATTCACATACTTATTTGTCTTGTACTTAAGCTATCCGACTACGTTCTAATCACATAAATGGATAATTTTCATGATATTTAGTGTCACTCAGATTAGAATACATGCATAAAATTGTTTTAAGGAGATTTTGACAAAACAATTTATATTTAAATATAATATTTTGGCAAAAAATTAACTTAGAATAATCTTTTTTCCAAACGTTCTCCTTTTGTGAAAAATGGTTCTATTATAATAATATTTTGTCTGTATATAGCTCAGTTCTCTCTACAGAGGCCCAACTAGAATTTTTGAAAAATTTACATTATTTTCAGTTACCACCAATTGAAATAATTATTCGCGTTTTTTTTCTTAAAATTGCTCCCCTCTGTTGACGTAAATATGAAAATAGACCCACTTCTAAGTTATATACTTCAAAAATTCTAGTTGAGCCTCTGAACAGAGGTCTGAGCTATATACAGGCAAAGTATTATTATAATAGAAGCATTTTTCCCAAAAGGAGAACATTTGGAAAAAAGATTATTCTAAGTTAATTTTTTGCCAAAATATTGTATTTAAATAAATTGTTCTTGTCAAAATGTCCTTAAAACAATTTTATGCATATATTCTAATCTAAGTGACACTACATATCATGAAAATTATCCATGTATGCGCTATTGCAAATCACGGTTCCGAACGTGGTCGGATACCTTAATGATATCAACGTATTATTATAAAAAAAAGTGTTGTAAGAAGCGTGTTCATTGGCATGAAAACCACAGATAAGTCCTGAAAATAGCGAAGTCTTAGGATTTTCATTCTCTTATTCTCAAATTGAATATACAACTTTCACGCATGTCCTGTTTTTCACTTATAATTCTAAATCATCAGAATTATGTTTCAGAATTTTATTTTAGCGAAAAATGTCTCAAAACATAGATATACGTAAAATGAAAAATAAATTAAGTGGAAAGTAAAATTTAAAGCACTGAAATGTGGTGATATTAAAAGCTTAGATTAATAGAAAAACTCATAATGAAAATTGCTGTTAAATATATTTTAACTCTAACTCAAATGAAAAGTTGTTTCTTGAAATAGAATGTTTTTTGAATAATCATAAAAGCAACAGCAAAATTTGTTTTTAATTTCCGAATCGATATAGAAGATAATTTTAGCATAAAGGTGATTTTTGCCTTTCATCAGGAATCTGTTTTTAAACTGAGATTACAGAAATGCGAAAAGTTTACTGGACCTTTACTTCGTTAATATATATATATATATATATATATATATATATATATATATATATATATATATATATATATATATCAAAGATAAAAAGAAGTAAAAAAGATATAATAGAATTTAATAAATATGGATGCTGCAGTATTATAAACATTTCAGACAGGAGAAAGTTTTTATATATAAAAATAATATACATAAAAGTGAGGTTTAGCCAGTTTTGTGACCTGCCAACCTTCTCCCTTGCTGTTTATAATACTGGGCGAACTCCTTTTGAAAATAAAAGATAGAATTTCTAAATCGGTACAAATAATAATAATAAATTACCTATATATATAAAATTTGCATTCAAAAATTTATAGCCCTCACTAAATCTGTGTCGAATAAACAAATTATTGCCAGATTTGGGACCCAATACAAAGTCAAAGCATAGTATTATTGGCTGAATTGTAGCACATAGCAAAAATTATAAAATTATTTGTACTAAAACAATCATGGAGTTCGTGTATTAAGTTAAATACTACAGTTATATGAGAAACTAAAGGAATATATTTGTATTTGTCTATGAAATATTTACTTAAGTTAAAATAAAGCTAAGGGAATAAATAATTTTAATTGTACACAGGCCAGTCACATTAATGTGACCACCACGTACTTTCGACTTTGACGTTAAATAACCAATCACAGAAGAATGCTGGCATCGCAGTGCTATTGAGCGTATAAAAAGAGTGTGAGGGCTTCGGAAAACACTACAATCGCTGGCGTAATGCAAACATGTAAAGAGTTATCCGAAGTCCAAAACAGCATAATTTTTGGCTTTCAGGAAAAGGTTGGAAGCATTTCCGAAACGGCTAAGTTTGTGGACTGTTCGTGTGTCACCGTGGTTAAAGTATACCGTGCATGGCAAAATGGGACCGTCCAAAATCAGTGACGTGGCAAATGTGGTGTACCACGGGCCATAGGTGATAGAGGTGACTGATGGCTGCAGAGGTGAGTTCGGGAGAATAGACGTGCTACCGTTAAGCAACATACCACCCAGATGAGCCAAGGGGCTACCAACAGTGTCTTCCAAACTACTGTTCAGCGATCGTTGTTGCGCCTGGTTCTCCGAAGCAGGCGCCTGGTTCATGCACCTATGCTGACTGCTGTTCATCAGCAACGAAGACTGGAATTTTCATACAGGTACCGCCACTGGGCATCCAATGAGAGGCGACAGGTAGAGTTTTCTGATTAATCACGCTTTATACTCCATCGGACGAATAGTTGGTGGCAAATACGGCATGAAACGTCTAAAAGCAAACACCCTGCAACAATTGCTGGCAAAGTTCAGGCTGGAGGCGGGAGCATTATGGTCTGGGGAATGTTTTCCTTAAATTTTCTGTGTTTATTCATCATTGTGGAAAGCACGATGGATCAATAGAAGTACGCATCTGTCCTTTCAGACCATGTCTACCACTTTATGCGCATTGTTTTTCCTCAGGATGGTGGCATCTACCAGCAGGACATTGCGGAGTGTCATACAACTGACAGCGTACGTGCGTGGTTCAAAGAGCACCAGGATCAGTTTATCGTTCTTCCGTGTCCAGAAAACTCACCTGACTTAAGCCCAATCAATAATCTATGGAACCCTCTCAATCGGGTTGTTCGCGTCATGGATCCTCACGCGCGTAATCTAGTGCAGCAATAGAGTCGGCATGGCTTAACATCCTAGTGAATACCTTGAGGATCCTAAACGACTATTTTCCCCTCTGCGAAAGATGGTTATTCTGGCTTTTTACAGTGGTCACATTAATATGACTGGACTGTGTATATTGACTATGTAGGTAACTATATATCTAATTTGAAAATATGAATATTCATAATATATTCTATAATGATAAAATATTAATCGACAAATATAAGAATTTAATCATTACAATATATATATATATATGTCATGATTTTAAAGACAGAATCAGATTAAAAGTTAAAAAAAGGGACGGTCTTTATTCAACCAATTCTACATCTGTTCTGCTACCGAGAGAGGAGGAAAAAGCACGCCATGGTGGGGGTTTCAAGTGGATAACACTTGAAAAACATATGGTAAGTATCGCTGCTTTGAAGAAGGTGCTTGCGAGTTAATGCTGACATATGTTGACTATTAAATCTAACGATCTAGAATTAGACATGTTTATTGGCTAGGCCATATGTTCGGAAGAAATAAATGGGTGATTAGTTTGATACTTGAATATGGGACCTGAGAAAGATGAATCAAGTGCTAGATAGGGAATTTAATTTTTATTCTAATTTAATTATCCTTACATTTGCCCCCCAATTTTAAAAGGGAGTCATGGCGTGGTTTTTTCTCTCTTTACAAACTTAATCAATTTTCAATAAACACAAAACAATACATAACATTATTTAGAAAGACATATTAACACAGTAAAAATATTTAAGTAATAGGAATACTAAAATCACACATAAAATGCAATACAATAAACGAAACTATAACAGCAAACACAGTAAGGACACTTCCAACATATCTATTGATAAACATGAATTTCTATACATATAATTGAAGATTAGCTTGTTCAAATCTATTCGACATCTAGAATAAGAGCTCACGTTTCCTCCTATTCCTTCATAGTAATAGATTCGTATTTTATAGCTGGTAGATATTTTCAAAAAAAATTATGTTGGAAAATAATATATCACACAATAAGATAGTAAATATAAAAATACATGAAATCATACAAATGTTAAAATAATAATTTTGTATAAAAATCTACTCTGGCGTCATCGTAGTAATACCTTATATTGTTACACACATTTTGCATATATGAAATACATTTTTTAAAAAGATAAAAAAAATATAGGCACTAATAAAATGAAATTATTAATAATATGAAAACGGTGTATAACACACAACTTCTATGCACTATCCAACACAATAAACAATGTTTTATTTTATATGCGTTATAAAAAATATAATAATATAAGAATATAAGAGCTCTTTTTTATTATTTTGAGTCGGAAAAGTGGACTCACTTCAATAATAACTTTTAGTATTTCTGAAAATTTTTCACAATATTCATTGTAACTTAATATCGCATGCAATATTTTGAATCTTTCCGTAACCTTCTAAAAATTCGTTTCATTGACAAAAATTCTTGATTTTCTCTTACATCACACTTTCACTAATATAAACTGTATCACCTTACTTAATTTTGAACACATCTCTCTGAGAAATCTGCGTCATCAACTCACAGATGTTCAGGGATGCTGATAAGAAACAATGAGAGGTGTACATATCAAACTAAACAAGTTTGTCCTCTTAATGTTTCGAGACATATACAAAATTATAATGATTGTATTCTTCCTTATCCACTGTATAATATCCAAAATAAGCTTCAAGTTATTAAATTAATTTTAATTTTAGATAAGGAAAATTTCGAGAAATAGTGAATCCTGATATATGGCCGGTATATCAAAACACACAATTTCAAAATAAAAAAAAATTAAATGACATGCAATAAGATTACTGCTGAATAAAATAATTAACAAAACAATAAAATTCTGTGAAGAAAAAGAATACAACTTGACTTTACTTTTGTTTCTTACAAAAATCAATATCTCTAGTATTAGTTCATTAGTCATTTTTCTAAAAACTCAATTTGTATCTTTCACTTTAAAACACCAATTTCTATCATAACTCTTAACTCATTCGACATCTTAAGATAAAATTATGAGAAGTATATTAAAATTTCTCAAAATTTTGTATGACTAAACCTATATACTTTATTTTCTCAATTAAAATATAAAGAAAATATCTAATTTATAACACAACTATATTATAAAAATTAAATATCATATATTATTCTTTTTCGTAAAGTTCTGTTCAGCAAAACTCAGTTCTTCAATGTTACTAAAATTGGAAATATACAATTTAACTGACCTCCACTTTGCAGCGGCAGGAACCCTTGGTGAACGGTAATCCAAATGCTGTTGTCACGTTATTTCACTAGTAAAATTTTATTTATTTTTTTTCAATGTTGTTGCTTCACTATTTCACAGTATTACCGTGCAGACTTTCCGGTGAAAAAGATTTTTTTTTTCTGGTACTGTTGGTCCTTCCATCATTGTATCACTGGAACTAAATCGCAATGCCATTCGAAGAAGAACATATTTTTTTATCTATTCTGGCGGAAGGGATTGACATCTTTCATCATGGAGTTTAGCGGATTCACGCTTTTCTTCTTTTTTTCTCTTTTTCTCTCCATTAGAATGTTTCTTCCATTCACGGTAAACTGGATGGCTTCTTCAGCAAAGATAGAATATCATTCGGCTGTAAACACTGCATTATTCTCGGTGTTAAGAGCGATGTTCTTCCGGGGATCACTAGCACGTTTTTTTTTTTTTTTTTTCTTTTTCCGTTCCATTTTTTATTCTGGAAATCCGACGTCTTCAGCATATTGGCATATGGTGCATTCGGTGTTCCGTCAAATTCTCCATATCAGTTATTATGGTCGCTGGCTTTAGTTTTTATATTAAGTTATTTTATAAAAAAGATTAGTTTTTTACGTTAAGATTTGAAATGCATTCGCAGATAAAAAATCCTGCCGGCTTTAATTCTGTCATGATTTTAAAGACAGAATCAGATTAAAAGTTAGAAAAAGGGACGGTCTTTATTCAACCAATTCTACATCTGTTCTGCTACCGAGAGAGGAGGAACAAGCACGCCATGGTGGAGGTTTCAAGTGGATAACACTTGAAAAACATATGGTATGTATCACTGCTTTGAAGAAGGTGCTTGCAAGTTAATGCTGACATATGTTGACTATTAAATCTAACGATCTGGAATTAGACATGTTTATTGGCTAGGCCATATGTTCGGAAGAAATAAATGGGTGATTAGTTTGATACTTGAATATGGGACCTGAGAAAGATAAATCAAGTGCTAGATAGGGAATTTAATTTTTAATCTAATTTAATTATCCTTATATATATATATATATATAGAATTTCCTTTTACAAATAACTATTAATAAAATTACTTGGGTATTTTTGAAATAAGCCGTGTAAAATGAGATTTTTATGATTTTGTATTTTTTCTGAATTTTTTGAGCCTAGAAATTGGTTACGTTGTATGTAGTTAAAAATAATATTTTTGAATATTGATAAATGTGTATTACTTTCCCAATGAGGCACTTCAACAAAATTTAATTTACATTCATCTTTTTTATCATAAATATTAGTATTAATTACGTTACCTTTTAATTGTTTTGCAATATCTAGAAAATTTGCTTCAAAGTTGTCATATATGTAATATCACAAGATCTAAGCACTCCTAACATCCATATAGTGATCAGAAAAAATATCATAGGTCCCTAAGTCTATGTTTTTAGAAATGTAAGATAAAATAGTGATGAAATAGTTATAATTTGTAAGGCACTGAGCGATATTTGTCAGAAAAAGATCTAATACAGTAAAAATTTATAAATATATCGTTGTTCTGCAATAATTGTCGCTTAATTGCACTCAGGTACTTTTAGTGACATTTCGTTACGAAAGGACATCGTTCTCATCACCCTGAGTACTACACATTACACAGGCTTTCAAAAGCTTGACATTTTTTATGACATTTCAAGGTTGAACCATACAAAAGTATGACGCATTTCACAAGATAAGCTACTGTTACTGAAAACAAAAAGTCATTTGGCTAATTCCTTTCTATTTCTCCGACTGTCTTCTACAGCAGCTCGAATAGTTATGATACCCTGAGTGTTGCCGCTGTAAGCTACTGTCAAAAGACATTAAATTTATTTATCGTTGATTAAGGAGTACACAAACAATATTACGAAGACTAGACTCAATAAAAGATTGCTAATCTTCCTTTCGTTATAAAGTGAGGTTAAAATTAGATGCATCTCTGTCTTTCTCTCCTTTGGCATTAACTTCGGCTATCCATTAAGGATGAAAGAAAGAAAAAGGAGTAAGACAATAAAGAAAGAAACCGAGTCATGATCTCTAAGTTTACGAAGCCACTGAATGTTTTGGTCTTAAATCTGTTTGTAATAGGTATGATTCTAGTAGTAAGAACGACACATTTTTTTTAGAATTGGCTTACTCTGTTTTAAATAAGTCCAAAATATTAAGTATAGTATTTTAAAAAATAAATGTTTCAATAATAAATGTAAAACTTTGTGAGCTTTTGCACACTTCTGATGAACTTTTGTTTCAAGGTCGGTCTTCCATGTGTGCGTAGATGTCAACAGAAATTATTTGACTAATCAATGCGCTTAAGAATCATGTAATTTTTTCTTTTCTCAGTTCAAACTTGGGATTCGTAAACATTAAATCAATAAATTACAATATAATGTACTGTTAAGTACTCTTTGCTTCCCAGGGTAGTGTTATCTTAGGAGCTCAGGAGGCTTACTCCTTAACAGCTGTTTGCATAGTTTCGTAAAATTATACGAAACAAATACATCTTTTTCTTTTTTAAAATAAACATTATAATCGACAAATTTTACTACTTTTCAGAATCCATGTCTGTATAGATCAGGGATGGCGAACCTTTGGCACGCGGGCCATTTATGGCACGCGGCACAATGTTTTGGGCACGCCACCGATCAAAACGATCAACCACAATTGATTCTTCAATCAATGAATTTTCAGTGAGATTTTCTCAGTTCAAAGAATTATCAGAAATGCTCAAGTTTATTATATACTCTGTGATGTGACATTATTTGAAAAACTGAACTTGCCCCGATTCTACGTTGGAAGTTGAAGAATTTGAAATGCAACTTATTGATTTCTAGTCTAGTTCAATATGGATTCAAAAAGTTATTGAAATAAGAAAAAAGTTAGAATTGATTGAAACAGAAAGATTAACAAGCAATGTAAGTAAAAATGCCAGTAACAAAATTTTGGAAACATTAAATTCGATTCTAGATACGTTTAACTGTTTGAAGAAGCTGGTTCATGCTATTTTAACCATATTTTCATTAACCTATCCTACGAGTCATTATTTTCAGAGATGAATAACGTTAAAGACTCGCTTAGAAACCATTTGGCAGATGACTCCGATTCAGCATGCATTATACTAAAAGTAATATCTTACCCAATCCTAATATAATTTATTAGTCATCTAATCTGCAACAGCAGAAATCACACTAATGTTACTTTATATAATTTGTGTGAATTACACATTTAACTAAAACATTTACTACTTTGAAATACGAAATGTATTTTTCTGTAGTAAATGAGGAGTTTTGTGTTTTTGTTAGTATTTAGTTTTATTATTTTCCCAATAATCACAAGTCAAAATTATTTGACGGCACGTGTATACATCATTTAGCATTTCTTTTGAAAAAAATCGCACGTTGATCCATAAAAGTTCGCCATCCCTGGTATAGATGAACATACCTTTGGAACATTAATTTTATTATTGCTTAGATTTAATGAATCACGAAAGAACAACGAATATGATAAAACGATGGGACGATTAAATAACGGAAAAATTTTTTATTAAAAATCACATATATTTTTCGACATTCTACATATATAAAAAATTATTTGACAAACAATTTTGATATTAGTATATATTGTTTCGTCGTCCTACAGCTTATTCCCCCAGAATTTAAAAAAAAAACCCCGTTAAAATAGGAGTTTTATCAACTCGTCTTACGACATTTATATCAAATTAAGCATGAGTAATAAATTCGCTTGGTATTTTTCCCTGGAAGAAATAAAATTATATATAAAACGAGGTGATTTAATTGTTTAATTTGTATTTATTTAAAATGCTGGTAAGGAAGTGAAATTGGTTATACAAATGCTCCTAAAACATTTTCATAAGCAACAAGTATAGTTTCATATAAAACTAGAAACACTAACCCTATTAATTCTCTTTGAAATATTAAAATATTATCGAATTATTAAAAAGGAATCTTATATATATATATATATATCCTATACATATATATATAATGTATAGGATACACTTGCTGATGTTAAGTTCCATTTCATCCACTTACTTAGGCTCGGGAGTGATTCTTGAAATTTTATCATAATTCATTTAAAAAATTTGGGCGAAAAATTGAATTACTCTAATCAACTATAATTACTTTTTTTCATCTAATTCATATAATATATCTCCAAAGACTATCTAATCTTGAATTCTATAATTTTATTTTGTCTATTTTATATTTTATGAATTGTATATATGCGTATTAAATACAATTGCAAAAAAATTTCCTTTCAATTCTTATCGGATACTCTTTTGCTCATGGCGCCATCTACTAGTAAAACACTAAACTATAGATTCTTTCACCGATGTGATAAAAAGTCTATATTAAAAAAAACAGGTTAAAAATCACAGTATATATGTAAATGTATTCATGTTCAAATGATTCTTTTTTTCAAGAAGCCAAAACCTATTTTTTTATATGAATTTCAATATTAATTTTAAAATTATCCTTAAAATATTTATTTAATTGCTTTAAATTTTAAAAAATAGTATCTTCACATACCTCTAGAGGGCGCTTCAAACAAGTTTCGAATTGATCGATAATTGCTCTGTATCAGACAAGAAAGCATAGACCATGTTCTTTTCATACTCATTCGGAAAAAAAAAAGTGCTTTTGTACTTTTCTGTAATCATGATACAAGGCATTAGAGATAAAAACTTTTTGAATTATCTTCAAATTACAACTACTACTTTGAGCTAACGTCCACCTTTGAATATTGGACCATTAGGCGACATTTAAAACAACCGTGTACTATATTTTCATGTAATTTAAGAATATTCATAAATATGTTCAAAATACGTAAATGATAAATTTTAAAACTATATTTGAGCGTATTTTTAAAATATCTTTTTATTTTCTACCAACTTATTGGATATTGTATTTAAACTACCAAACTTTACTTTTTTTAATTATCTCTTTCAATTCAGTGTCATATATGCAACATCTCAGTTGCATATATATTTTTTGTTAATTATTATTGCTAACCTCTATTTGCTCTTTTCCTTTTCAAAGCAAGTCCTTTATATTTTCTCTGTTGAAATAATTTAGATAAGTTATTTATATTTACCTACATTCTGCAATTTCTAATACTAACACAGCCTGTGATGTCAAAAGAAATAATACTTTTATTTCTGTTCTTATAAAAACTTTTACATTATTAAGCTAAGCCCTAAAAATAAATTTCTCTACAATTAAAAAAATTAGCGTGAATTTGCTTCTATCTCATCAGGTAAATCATGACATCAAAGCAGTAGCGCACACAGGAATTTTTCAAGGGCGGGGGGGTCCGGGGTCGAAAGTTCATCATTCTTGTATCATGCTCCTTTTGATTTTGTCGATTTTCGGGAACAAAACACAATAAACAACTAATTATTAAATAAATAATTAGCATGAATTAATAAAATTAATCATTAGTAACAATTACTTAATTAAATTTTACGTACTTTATACTTAGAATTATAATCAATCGGAAAAAATCAAGGGCTTTTGGGGGTATCCGGACCCCCCCTTGTGTGCGCCACTGCATCAAAGTATTGTAAAATTTTATGTGCAGGTAAAATTTTTGAGAAAATTAGATTACTAATTTTAAAATGATTATTTTTCTAAAATATCAAAAGAAAATTCTACCGAGGTAGTACCACGGCGTAAAGTGTATCTCCTTTGCTTCATTATTTTTTAAATAATTAACACCAAAGCTATGCTTCAATTAGCTCCTTTTTCGCAATTATTTAAATCAACTGCCCTTTTTTAACAAATTTATTCCAATATTAAGCGTGACCTGTAGAAAGGTTTAATCTTGTAATTTTGTTAAATGAATTTTTAATACAATTTGAGAGCAAATACAAGTTGAGAAAATTTAACGAAGATAGTACAATACATTTTATTACTGAAAATAACCAATTGATCTTTATAAGGTAAAATAAATACCGCGATTCAAATAAATAACTGGACATAACTTTTTTTATCTGTTGCAAATTTAGCTTTCTCTATATTAAAATTTATAATTTCATCTAAATTTAAAATTTTGAAAATTTGTATGTATTACCTTTGAAATTTTCTATAATAATTATTATTATTTCTTATTAACATTGTAACAAATAAAATTTTAAATGATCTTGATTAAAGTTGGATAATTTAGATAGTTTGTTCTTAACAATAGTTAATTAGTTCGTAAAATTGGATATTAGTTCTTGACTTTTAACTGTAAATTATCCTATATTTTGTTTTAAAAAATTAAAAGTAATGATAAATACAAAATCAAAATAAAATAATGTTGTTTTGTAGTCTGAATGTGTGATCACTTAAGAAGTTACTGGAGATATTATTTTCCTAATCTCCCCCCTTCTTATATATATATTTTTTTTTGTGCACTCTTTTTTTTTTTTCTCTTAAAATATTTTTATTTGTTCATTATCTTTTCTTTGTTACTTGTTTCAATCTTTTACTTGCTTTTAAAATATCGTATAAATATTAATTATTTACACTTACAATTAGTGTTTCTCTTTTCCCAATACCCTTTTCGTTTCGATGTTACACGATAGATGGCAGCAAATGTGAAATGATAATTGTGCCGCTTTTACTTTTTAGCTAATAAAAAAGATGGATACTGTATGTTTTCAGACATAAATTGAAAATAACATAATTTAAACAAATTTTCCAAAAAATTAAAGCGTCTAATTTTATTGATCTCAATAACTGAGCAAACTTGGTGTTTCATTTTGAAATCAAGTTAAACTCACATGAATCGGCGGGCGAAAAAAAAATCTCCCCTCATTTGCAAAACTTCATGTATTTACTTCTCCATTGAATACTTTTTCGAAAAATTTTGTAAATTGTACTGAATCATTTTATGTTTATTTAAAATTTAAAACTAGACGAATGCGGCTTTTTAGGAGAAAAGGGAGGATTTGGTTGGATCAGACCCCGCCCACTATTTACGATCTCAGGTTGCAGTCTTTCCATTCATCATAGGCCTTATCTAGCTTGAAAGCAAAATTAAGAATCTTTTGCATTGAAAAATATCGAAATAATACATTTCCAATAGAATTATCGCTCAATGCTGAAATATCTTTGTATATGATTTCATTTGCACACAATATATCTATTTGTGATCAAACGTAATTTTTTGGCGTAGCTTTTACATTTCTCCCTTCATTCATTTTCACCAGAAGACGAAATTCCCCCCTCCCCCAAATCTTTCGAGAGATTCAAAATGAGTAGGCATTTGAAATATAGGAAATGTATATAATCAAGAGCAAAACTGAAAATTAATTTTGAAAGCTATCAACTTCAATTTATAAAAATAAGTAGTACAACATATGTAAACATAAGCCTTTCATTGCCACACAATTGCATAGCAACCGTAATCATTCATTTTACGTTGCTAATTTTGATCCTATGCATTGATACATTCATAATCTTTTCTATTACTTTGTTAATATTTAAATGGCTTGGTGAGTTGATACATTTCGTAATTCATTGTAGCAACACACATAAAGAATTTATTTTTATTTATCTTTCTAGCTTGACGTTGTAAAAGACAGATATTAGAGCTCAATAACTTTCAAATGTTTGGCATTATTATAGTTCATTATACATTATTATAACTAGTGACATACTATTATAAATAATGAACACTATTATTGTAACATCATTTTAAAATCATTTATGAAACAATTATGAATTATGTTTTAAGAAGCACACTCCTCTTTATTTCAACTAAACTATAAATGGACACTATTTTATATTTTACTTTAATACTTCAAATGAAAGCAAATGTATTGTCGTTAAATAATCGATGAAACATATCTCGCTAATCAATTTTTTTTCTTTGCTTATATATTAGTACTGAAAAATAAATACACAATCACTTATTACTAAGCAAAACTTGCAACTATTATAAAACAATGACTGTTTACAAAGTAGTTTTTCAAACAAAAATATCCCCCTCCCTTTTTAGATAGAACTATGTTTATACAGTTGCTCATAATTCGATTATGTTTTAAAAAATCTCACTTTTAGTTTTAAAATTAGAAAATTAATTTTAAAAAAACAACTGTAATCGGAAGAATTGGAAGGTTTGCAAATTGTCTCCATTATTTTTAATTAAGTAGTATAAATAGAAACAAAAGTTGGTAATTAGAGTAGACAACTACCGTAAAAGTTTTCGAGATCTCTAACAAGATTCAAGGTAATGAATTAAAATTTGGAAGTGATTCAATGCGGCTTTGAGTGAACAGAAAACAAAATACAATCTAGTCATTGTGTATAACGTATTACCGTTGTTCTTATAGACTACAAGAAAAAACAGAAAACTAATTTAAATCATTAGGACTTTTTTATAAAAAAAAAAATACAGTTTTATATTTGACAGAAAAATAAATAATTTTCAAGTATAATTTTTAAGTTAAATGTAAAAATTTTTCCGTAAATTGATGCATTAACTAAAAATGTTTAATACAAAACAAACTAATTTTCACTAGTAGTTTAAGTTTGAAACTCATCTTTATATTATTATGAGCTTTCTCTTATAAAGATAATGCACTTTCCATATAAAAAAAGGAACTCTTCCTTATCGTTATGCAAATTTTTATTTTAAAATTGTTCCAATGACAAGTTTAAAAAAAATTTAATGTTTTGCCCATGTAAAATGAATGAATGACATTAGAGCAATTTTTCTTCAATAAATCTTCAATTATTTCCTTAGTATAATTTTTTTCAAGCAATTTAGATTCTTTTAATTATTTTTATCCTACAATTCTATCTTTTTTAGAAATCATGTCCAGAAAAACCAACATTATGGAGACAATGAAAATTTCAGTTTCTTAACAAAAAACATTAAAAACTTGAAATTTGATGGAATAATTGTTATTAGTAGCTATTTTTAGACTTTAAATGAGGCAGAACTCATGTCAAGTATTTCTGAGAGATTCTTCGAAAACTGTGAAGTCATTTGGCACAATCTTGAAATCTACTGAAATAACTTACAGCAAAGCATATCTCTGGAATAGATCCAATCATAATTATATAACTCACACCTTAACTGTTCTTTGTAAGAATTT
Organism: Trichonephila clavipes; assembly: GCA_019973935.1. Lineage (NCBI taxonomy): Eukaryota > Metazoa > Arthropoda > Arachnida > Araneae > Nephilidae > Trichonephila > Trichonephila clavipes. Next base: position 484,755 of record BMAU01020026.1, on the reverse strand, counting down.
CATGTGAATTTTTCTTTATTTAGAGATATGTACTTTTTAAAATTCAATTAATGAAGTAAAAATTTATTTAAAATCTTTTTTGATAAATCGTTTATATAACAAATAAGTTGTTCTTCACAGAATTTTAAGCTATTGGTTTCACTTCGTTTCAGAATAAAAGCGGCATCATGATTACTTAACTCTACTTTACCGCCCTAATTCGCTGACAGGTTTAGAAAACTTAATAATTTTCCATTTAATAATTGGTTAATTAATTTTTTATAAATGTTACCGTTAAAGTGTGGAATCAGTTATTTCATAAAATAACTAAGTATTTCATGAAATAACTAAACAAGTCATTTAAAGTACATGAAATTGCTGAATTCTACGATTTAATTAGGTATTCTATAAAATAACGATTACTTGATCGTTAAAGTAGGAAATATGGCACTCGAAAGTTTTTTGAACTGGTTCTAGTTGCTTTCAGTTAATTTTAACCGCAATTCACAAAGTGTCATCACAGCAATCCTTGCTTTAATAAATAATGAAAAGTAAAATAAAGGTATTTCATAAAATTTAAATTAATATTCTCTTACAATTTTGTTTGAAAAAGTTTACACAATGTCTTTATGAAGCAACAGTTTTTCTTCCCAGAATGTTTTTTTTTTTGTTGTTGTTGATAATATTTGAGTATAACTTTTTCTGCAACATATTCTTTTTTTTTTTTCTCTCCTTTCTGTTCAACTAATGTTAGCAATATGATCAATAATAAAATATATCATCTGATTTTCTTTATTATTTATCAACTGATCTGCCGCAATAGGTATAAAATGTATTTTTCTAGAGATTTTAGCTATTAATGATCTGTTAATTTATAAAATAATTTTGAAATGGTTTGCTTTTCACTTTAACGGTCTATCTCTCTCATTAGTTATTTCATAGAATAAATAGTTGTCATAGAATAACTAGGTAAAGTATGAAATTTTTTATCTATTATATGCTATTTTTATCTATTAATTTTTTTATCTATTATATACTTTAACTGATTTGTCCAGTTAGTTCATGATATATCTAGTAGTTCTATGAAACAACTGAATTATACACTTTAACGGTAACATATATGTATTGATTTGTTGTTCGTGGTTTTCAGTTTCAGAATTTCGCTTTTCTCTGTTATGTAGGATACTTAATTTGTACATCATTTCTCATATTTATATTTATTGTTATTACTAATATGTAGTGTATATGAATGCGTGATTTTTTCGAATTTGTTTCAGTATAAATCTCCACGATCAGAGTTTTCAAAATCATCTCGTATCATTACTCTGCAGAAGTTATAGTTATCGAATGCTTAATCAACTCATGATATTACAATTTACATATCTTATCTTCACGTGTATTCATTTATTCGCTTTTTGGGGCATGATCTGAATTTTTATCTTTTGTTTTAATTTTAATAACGATTATCTGATAATGCACATTTGAAACTGAATAACTTTATCAATAATATGTTTACCACTTATTCATATCTTTATAATAAATCTGTTCTATTGTCATTAGATAATTTTCGAAATTTTCTAATAAAAATGCATGTGAAAGTTAAATTTATAATTGTTAAGATAAATAGTTTAATTTATGACATAACCAGGTTTTTCTCTCAAGGAAATCTATTGTACTTTATTGTGTCCACTCTTTTTTAATTTCTACTATTAGTTGACACTCTTCCTATATATATTTATTTATATACATATCTTGTTTAAATTTTCAACAACTCATAAAATACTTTTTATTCATCCACTCAAGTTCAAATACATTTTTTTAAACTTGTAGCGGATGACACTTGATGTTATTACAGTTTTTTTCAAATATTAATTTATTAATTAATGAATAAATAAATAGTAACAAACAAAAATAATAGTCCAACACCATATTTAGAAAGGAAAAGGGAAAATCACTTTCTATTTTGCCATTTAATATCCCGAGTGAGTCATATGTATGTACATATTTATATTAATTGGAATTATTTAATAAAAAGTAACTAAAATAAAATTTTTCTTTGTTGACCTAAGTAGGAATTGACTTAAATTATATATATTACTTGTTTTAAGTATATTTAACGAAGTTACATTTTTCTGCTTGAAATTTTTGTATTTACTATTCAGAAATTTTAAATTCATTTAACAAGTTCAAGTTCACATTGCCTTCTATTTTAAAAAAAATATTATTTATCTTATATCAAAAATAATGTATTGATTTTATTTTTATGTCAATTAACACTAACTTTGACATATTTTGAAAGAAAAAGGGAAACTATTTTTAATTATTCTAAAAGTAAAAGAAAGTGCTGATTACACTTTAAATATTATATGCGAAATATTTAAAAATAACATCAACTTACGAGCATCAACTTATCCAGATTGATTTTAGGAGCAGACACCAAATCAAAATCTCATTCTGGAAACAGCAGAATTTTGAAATTTTTAATGAGTAGCATTATTAAAATAAAAATTGAGATCATAATTATTCATATACTATTGATACATTTTGAGTCATAAATTTGTAAATGTGAATATTATTTAAATAATAGGGTTTAAATGCACCTTTAGAATATATTAAAGTACAAATTGTAACCGAATAACTTTATTAATAATCTGCATATTTATTACAAATATTTTCTATGTTATTAGAAGCTAATTTCAAAACCTCCATTTAAAAGAAATTCAAATTATATTTTCTTACTTATGTGTATAATGTTACAGTGCAGATATAGTGATATAATTATAAATTATTACTAATCATGAAACAAATCATGAAAATAATATGTATTTTTCTTCATGTTATTACACATAAAACCAAAATACAAACAGTTACTAAACAATACATGATTTCTTTGTAAGGAAAAGATTATTAATACAGTTCTTTGATTTGTAATATATGTTGCTCGAAATTCAGTTGCTAAAATTGATCAAAGGAATATGTTGCATATAAATATTGTTGCTATATTAGAGGGCTTCTTTAAGCTTAAATATTGCCCTATGCTCTATTCTTGTATAAATGGAACCTTGGATTGAGATAGTTTATATTAGCGTCACAATTTGAAGTTATGCTAAGGCTATTAGCATTAGTTTTGATTTGATTTGATTGGCGACGGACCTCGGAATTTTGAATCACGGTCAGGTGACGAGGACAACACTTTTGCCGGCATCTTCTCTCTAAAACCTCCACACCACGCCAAAAGGAGGAATTTGTGCCTTGACAGATTTGACGTGCATTAACCCCTCTACACGGCTGGGCTTTTGTGACTCTAGGTTTTAAATCCCTAACTCGACAACGTAAGCCACCAGTTCACGACCATGACCACTTGGCCACCACGGCCACTGACAAAAAATTTCAAAATGTGGATATTATTGCATTGATATTGCTATCGCTTAGGTAACAATAAATATAAATTTAAAAAATTATTTAAAAATTATTAAAAAAATAAACATTATACTTTACAGGCGGAATATATATTTATTTATATACGTGTATAAAAAAATATGTGTATATATATATGTTTATATATGTTATAAACATATGTTATATATATATATATATATATATATATATACAATATTAGAGTTCTTATTGATGATTTTGAAAAAGCTTTAATATCAAGAAAATCAAATACTTCATGTTTGGTCTGAATAAACATGAAATTGCATTGTTATATGAATCCTTAAATAATGATTCCTTAAAGGTTAGTCATGCAGTACACATTATTAAAGACATTACTAACTATCTAGTTAATAAATTCAATATTAATGTTGAGAAAATTAATGAACCCATTACAGAGTACTGCACTTTATTATTCATGAATAAAACTTTTGACAAAATTAACTTTTCTAGTGTATTTAATAGACATTTGTCTCTTTTTCCAGTTAGAAATGTTGTTGTAAAGAAAGCTTTTAAATATAACAAAACGATGGGCAGATTTATCTTTAATTACAACAATAGTTCGCCCTCTATTAATATAGAAGATTGTATATGTAAAAACTATAATGATTTTATTGATGGTCATCATAAACATGTAGTTACTGGTAACTTAGATATAATCAATGATAATATTTTAAAAGATATAATGAGTAAAGGCACTAATTTTAGATTAAATGTTTCTAATAACAACAATACTGTTAAAAAACAAATTTGTAAAGATATAGATAATTTTATTACAAAATCTGCAATTAAATTTGGACTACCTATTGAGGCATTTAAAGAGTATAAGTACAATATATTAAAAGACCTTATGAATTTTAGCTACCATTCTCAATATGAAACTACTTTTAAAGATATCAAACAGAAAATTTATAATTTACAAAAGAATTTTATCATAGTTTACATTGATAAAGTACCTGGTAACTATGCTGTGATTTGTAGGTATTTTTATTATAATATTCTTTATGATCACTTTCTTAATAATGGTTCTTTTAAAAAATTAGATTTGTCACATAATGAAATTAGTAATCGTATTATTGCTATTTATAAAAAATTAGGTTATTGTATTCCTAAAATTAAGTATCCATATATTTTTTTTAACTCCAAAATTCCATAAAAGTCCGGTTAAATTTAGAACTGTGACAAATGGTTTTAGAACATATATTACTACTGCAGGCAAATTACTTCATAATATAATACAAAACTTTATTAATCAGCAATGTAATAAAGCTATAATTAAAAATAGTAAAGAGATTATAGATTTTTTTTAATGATAAAAATATTTATTCAGTTCATAGTTAT